>JAQFZT010002418.1:0-11675 GCA_034696325.1 Camisiidae sp. | reverse complement strand
AAGAATTTTATAACACTTGAATTAAAGTTCAATAAAGATATTAAAATGCGGGTATTTTGCGGGTTTTGCGGGTAACCGCAATTATTTTTCTGCGGTTTGTAGGCGGGGGTGAGGTCTCGCGGGTGCAGGCGGGTGTGTGTGCGGGTACAAGAACTTCCCAAGATCCACATGTATACTATACAAAATGTTTGTTTTATTATATTCCCCGTTCTTCTGAACGGACTTTATAGCTAGTATTTTTCTAACTGCGGTCTGTGAGCCAGATCTGCCCCTTGAAACCAAAATTTCAGGCCTATCAATACACGAAAAAGCTTTCATAATTTAAGTTTTAATAATAGACTTTTCTATTTAATAAATATATTTAATTATCTTCTCATTCAATTTGTTGCTCATTAAAGATATACTTTATATTTTTTAAATCATTATTCATATTAAAGGGTAGAAGTTATTAAATATTTTGAGTCCAATACTTTATAAGCTTTTAATTAGAGATTTAATTAGCGCTTAGCTATTAAATTAAATAATCATCTGAAACATATGAATCTAAAATAGATTATAAACAAAGTTATGACTTTTGAACTTTTTGAACAAATTTCTTTTGCCTCAATAATGTTCACATCGTTAGGAATTTTTATCTTTATAGTAATAATCTTTAAAGTGAAATTCCATATCATTTCTTCAGCTTTCCGTTTTTTGATAAGTCTATTGAGTCTTTAATATGTCATTTTTCCCTTTTAATTAATCAATTTTTTGCTCTTTTCCTTTTTATTAAACTTGATTCGATTTCTGGTCAAATATTGATCACTGAATTCAATAGAAATACTTAGTAAACAAAAAATATAATTTTACACGAAGACTGACTATCAAATGATAAGCGAAGTTAAAAGTTCTGTAAAATATAAAGTGAAAGAGCATTGAGATTGAAATATTTGCATTCTGTCTGATATATGGGGTTTTAGATAACTGTTTGTTTTTTTATTGGCCAGTTATGACACTACTTCATCCACTTCATTGTATTTGATCTATTGTTTGGCAACAAATTCTATTATACAATAGATGTTCATCGTAGAAGTCGATCAAAATCAGGACTCTAATTGAAAAGCACTGTTCGAAAAGTTTAAGAAAATGCCTTATCTAGACATTTATCTGAAAAAAACACAAAGATTATTTCCAGGGATCTCAACAAGTGAGCGAAAAGCGATAAAAAATACAAAAATACGCATTTTCATACCTGAGGGCAGCTTTATTATGATCCCTATATTTGTTATACATAGAGATCCAAAGAATTATGAAAATCCTGGCCAATTCATACCCGAAAGATTTTCACCTGAAAATATTGATTTGATTAAACCCGGATCTTTTTTACCCTTTTCTGATGGGCCGCTTAATTGTGTGGGAATTGGCATCAAGTCTTGTATTGATTGGTTTCTTAAAAGATACAAATTTGTTGAATGCGATCAAACAAAAGTAAATCATATTCATTAGAAACTAGCTATAAAGCCCGTTCAGAAGTTAGGCAAATATAAAAAAACAAACATTTTGCACAGCATTGTTGTGGGTTCGATTCCTGGCAGGGGATAGTTTTTTTTGCTAAAATTAAAAAAAATTTCTTTTTTGCTTTTTTGAAAAATGGATAGGAATTACGAATATGTAATTGGTTCGGGTCTAAAGTGTCCACAGTGAGACTGCATAGAGGGACAGGACATATATCTGCTCTTTATTATATAGATTACTTTATCATTGTTTTTAATTTTTTATTAAAATTTAGGATAGAATTTAATTATAAATATTGTGAAGCGGTCTTCAAACTAATAAAGTTCATCAATCATTACGTTTCTTCTGATTAGTTATCAATAAAAAAAAATTAGAGATAAATAAATAATGACTATTACAACTGATTACAGAAAGCTTTAATTCATTCACATTTTAGTATTCACTATCATTTATATTTTCATGCATTAAAAATTAAGTGATTAAAAGTTACCAATCTTAATAAAGTGTTTTCTCCCAACTTTATGAATAGATAAAAGATTGAAATGTAATAAAAAAATTTTATTTCAGTTCTAAGCTTTAGTTCAGTGATATCTAAAATAAATTTTCGTTTAAAGCCTGTACTGTATGTTAAGGTTCTTATAAGATATGATTTAAAAATTATTAAAAGTTTTTAAGAGAAACAAATTTTTTACTTGAACGGCAAAAATGACGATAAAATTAGCTTTTATTTTATACGTGAATACACAAAAAGTGGAATAAATGATGAATTTATAAAACAAATGAGGATAAAAAGGTTTAACGTGAAACTTGTTACCAAAGCCAACCGCCAACTTCTCCAATAGTGAGCTTAATATTTCCGATTTCAAAGAGTAAAAACTTTCTGCTTCTAGACATTCCCCAAGAAGTGCAGTAATATTTTGATTCGCCGACTGATACAAACCATTGTGAACTATATTTCGCACAAATTGTATCTCTAATAAAAGAACTCAAACTATAGTAATCATCGAAATTTCGATTAATTGCATCGCGTGTTAAATTCAGTATAAATTTTTCGGTTTGAGATTCAATATTAACGCTCTTTTTTAATACTCTCATCGTTTGGTTATTTCTTGTGTTACCCAAACTTTCTGCGAATGATATCTTGATTTAAATGAATAGAAAAGTAAATTAAATGACATTTTCATATCTTTTTGCTCTTCAGAAAATACCTCATTAACTGATTGAGCAATTGATTGAAATAAAATCAGATTTAATTTATTGATTTCAATCCTGACATAAGTCCCGTTTATATAGTTTGCGGAATTATTAATAGGGTTTTCAGCCATAAAACAATTCCAATGTTTTCCATAGCATTCATTAAATTTTTTCGTCAGGTTTTCGGGAATGAGGTCTATATTCTCTAATGACTGAAGCAGTTGTGTAATTGAAGAAACCGTAAACTCTTTCATCTCAGGATTCATTTCACTTTCAATAATCTTAAGTTCAAAATCAGTGCTAACTCTATAACGATTTGCAACCAAATGTGTTCGCTTGATATGAATACTATTGATATGATTTTGCGCTTCATTAACATTATTCATATTCTTTGCTCTTAATTCAGGTCCAGAACTGCGGCATTTGTCTAACTGTGCATTCGCTGACATGAGTTTAGATTTCAAATTACAAATGATTTCCTGTAGATTAATAACCTTTCAAGTCAAAAGTCAAAAATATTATAATTCTCGTCAACCCTTAAACTAATTTGAAATAATTATTCAAATAATGACTCACTTGAGAAATTTCCACGTTTTCACTGATGGACGAAAACCTTTGCTCAGAAACCCTTAAACTTTCTCTCAAGCGTTCAATTTCTATCTCAGAATTTTCGATACAGTTTTCTTGGACTAATTTTATTTTCTTGAACTCATCCAACTCTTTATTAACTTTCTTGAGTTTGATTTTTAACTCAGAGTTTTGCTCTCTTTCCACACTTAACTTATTTTTCAAGTCATCGTTTTCTTCCTCCAATTGCATTAATTTTTGATACAATTTCTCGGTTTCATACCTTTGACTGCATTCAAACTGATCCATATTTTTCTTCCTCAACTCTTCGATTTCATTTCTAACGTTTTCATACTTTTTCTCCAATGATTTATTTTTCTGTTCTTCAATCCTAAGAGTTTTCTTAAGATGTGTTAAATTATTTTTAGGACTACTTTTATCCATATTTATGAAAAATATAAAAAAATTTTGACAACAATAAAATATTCGTTACAAATATTTATAACGATTTCTTTGATAGTAAACCACAATATTTATAACACATTCAACACTCAATAATTGTTCGCCTATTTATAATCTAAATTAACTGCCGTTTTATATCGTTATTTCGTTGGAAACAATGAATTGTTAGATAAAACAATTGAGTTTTTTGTATGAATAATGCTTTCGTTTATTTCCTGAATAAAGTACAAGACTTAGACTTATCTTTTCTCTACTCCTTATCATTAAAAGCTTAAATAAATAAAATTAGCTCTATTTCTGTGCACTTGATCTCCATAGCGAGCCTTCATAGACAAAATTATATGATGACTAACTTAATGAAAAATCTATTGCTTTATCAACAAATTATTTATAATTTTTATTGTTTTAATAACGAGCGTAACTTAGTATTAGTGTTAACCTTGTGTTTAACAAACTATAGCTTAATGTTATGTTTGTCTTTTGGGGAAATTAAACATTGTATTTGTCAGTCTTTACATCATTTACTTTTTGTTATCGCAGGAATATTTATGACAAAAAACTATAGCTTTATTTCCTTGTTTTATCATATAACGAAAATTAAACATCATATCTAATTAAAATATGCTATAAAAGTTTGCGAAAAACTTCAATTATTTTCTCTTATTCATAGAAACTATTTTTTTAAAGACTTAATGATAGAAACTGTTCAACAATTGAGCATTAATTCTGATATGAGTGTAAATCCAAATGAATTAATTGTGGCTCAAAGTATCAAAATTTGCACACTTTTATTGATAATAAACCTAAAAAAAGATCGAAAGGTGTGTGATTTACGTATTCTTATTATCAAAACGAGCCCTCTTTAACGTGTGAATACCATTTTCATAGATATTTATAGATTTATATCGATATTTTCCGATCATTTTTGCCATCATATCGAACTTGTGGATTAAAGTTAATTTGTTAGACTTATAAATCCTTTGACATAATCATTCGGATTATATAAGTTAAGAAAAACATTTTCTGACGTCTGCCATAAATCGAAAGACGCCTTTTCTAGTCAACAGATTTTGAGCATTATTTGAGTTTAAAAAAAACATGAAAAACATTTTATTCTATACAAAGTTTTAAACAATAAGTTCAATTGAATGAATTCTGTATAACTTCATAAAAATCGTTATAATTAATGATTGGTTAGTATTAGAATTTCAGTATGAATTTTTCAGCTTTTAAATAGCTTGAAATATAGTAAATCTCAAGTCTTTAATTAACAATTCGATAAATTTTCGTTGATTAGTGAGCGAAATATTAAGAGAAAGATCGTAATTATCATAAACACCAGTGGCCACAAACCATCGCTTACCAAAACGCTTACCGATAGAGCTTGACATGAATTCCGAAATCTGTTCATATCCTGTAAAATTTTTGCCAATTGATTCCAATGCAATTGTTGATACAAATTCCTCAAACTCGCTATCAATAAACTCATTTTTGGTGATGATCTCAACATTTGTAACCCATTTCACTGTATTGACTAAATCATAGCATTCGGTCTGAAAGCAATAATTTGAATAAGTATTGAGAAAAGTGTAGAAAAAAATTGATGAAAAGTCATACATGAATTTGAAACATAGCAAAACCCAAATCACTGATTTTGAACGATAGAGTTTTTCTACTAGTGATACTCCAACTGCTGCTGTTATAGTAGTCATATTTGCCAACTGTCACTAGATATAAATGACCATATTTTTCACGGATCTTATTTCTCATGTAATCACTTATTTCGGAGTAATTCTTAAAACTTTTATCAATCGACTCAATCGCCAAATCTATTATCATATCAACAAATTCTTTTTCAACACCTGAAGTTTTGTTAATTGAATCCGCTTTTCTTTTAATTCTAGCATTTTTTAGGACTCCCAAAAATTCTTTCTATAATAGTTTCAAAAGAAAAAAAATGTTACAACTCAAGGATCAAAATAACTCGTCCCGTGAAATGATTTTTTCTCTTTACCTGTAATGAACATCTTCTCTCACTAATTGATTGTATTGAATCCTTTCTATCACTTATCGATTGTAATGAACTTTTACTTTCATCCTCTAAACTCTCACTTGAATTGAATTTATTTTTATGAAATTCTTCGATTTCGTTTTTATATTTATCCAATTGTTTCTCAAGTTCTGAATTTTTCTTTTGCTCGAGTTTCAGTTTTTCACTCAAATGACTTATTTCAGCACAAAGTTTATTATTAGAGTTCTGTAAACCAGTGAAATCAGTGGTGTCTTCTTTCCTATCCTTATTCTTACAAATGAATTGATTATGTTTTTCATACGTTTCTAACTGTTTTTTCATAAAACTCATCTTAGTTTCAGTAAAACTTAGTTTAGCTGATAAGTTATCACAAGTGAACGAAATTTTCTCATATTCACTCTTGAGTCTTGAGTTCTCGATTTCTTTGATTTTTAATTTTTCAGTTATCTCTTCCAATGATTTCTCAATCTTTGTGGTATATTTTTTCAGCTGTTCATGCATTTCCTGGTTTACATTATGAGAAATTTAATCAATTTAATTTATGCTTTATTTAACATCAAATCTTATAAAAATTAGTTTCATAGCCATTCAATATACGAGAGTTTAAATTTGTTACCTTATGCTAATCAAAATCAAGAAAAGCCCGAGACCCGAGTCTTGAAGTAGATTATTTTTCGAGTCTCGAGAATCTCATTTCTCGAAAATACCCACCGCTACTATTTATTAATCGAGTGCTCATTACGAATAGTAGTGATAGTAGTATTGATACAACAAAAAGCAATAGTTATAAATATCTAAAAATGCAAGTTATGCGAAAAGATGATTCAGACAGATGTTTAGTTTAATTGAATATGAAAGTTGCTAAGAGAGTGCTCTCAAAATTGTGTCAAAGATAGTGTCTTAAGTGTATGTTATTTCACAATCGCTGTCAATGAGCCTTTCATGTAAATGACAATTTTTTTAAATAAATCAAATATTTCTCATTTAAGTAAAAATTAAAAATTTTCAGTCGCAATTCAAATAAAATAAAAATTAAGTTATTGTACAGTATATTTGATTTGAACTTTTATTTATTCGACAGTAAAAATTAAGTTGAAATGATTGATAGATACGCGCTTAATAAGTAATGTGACTCATTCTCATATCAAAATATTTAAGTTAACAGTTAAACAGAAAAAAGTTGCTTTCAATCCTAATATAAGTTGCAGAGTTTCGCTTAGTATTTATTGAAAAAATACTTTTAATTTCAAATTTTGAATAAAGCTCTCCATTTGAAAGATTGTATACAGAGCTATTTTTGGTCAATCTGTTGAGCAAGGTTTGGACATTTTAAGAGCTCATTTCTTTGATTTTATTTTCATGATGAAGAGTTTTCACATTTTGAGTCTAATTCCTAATTGTCATCATGACTTATGAGTTTAAACAAAATATTATTTTTTAAACATTATACTAATCAAAGGCATAAAGATTTCAAAATAATTATGAAAGACACAAAGATATACCTTTTCATTTCAAATAACAAATACCTTTAAGTTTATAAATGATAAGCTAATTGATTGCAAATAGTATGAAGTTTTGAAAAACAAAAAATTTGAAAATGTGTAAAATTGAAATATATTCTTAAACAATTGAACATACCTTTGAATTTTGACTTGAAATTCTAGACATCTTTCTCGGATAATAAATTCAAGCAAACTATTCTGAAATTGCAACCAAAAATATTATTAAAGAAGCGATTGTTTGATAAAGAAAGTAAACACAACTCTTCACAGTCTTATTGAATAATCACATGAGCTTTAAATGAGAAAAGCTGTGAACAAAAGTGTTTATTATATAAATAAGTACTTTATAATCATTTATTAATCATATCTGTTTTAAGCGGATATGTGAGAGAAATCATAGTTGTCGGCTATTATAAGAAGTTTAAGTTATGCGCTGACTATATGAAAATATTTAACAAGTCAATTTATTTTAAAGCTAAAAACCTTTCAAACCAACCATTCTTAATAAATTCTCAGATTATTTTGTAGGGATTCAAAGTTATTAAGATTAAAGTTTATTTATTTATTCATATTTTTATATTCAATATTTAATTCAATAAAACTGATAATTTTCAAATTTTACAAAACAATATTTGCAAAGTACAGATTTTTGAATTTTATGTAAAAATCTCATGTCTTACAACTTAATAGAATAATTCCTAATTAAATGTCTTAAGAACTTATGAAATTTTAATAAAGTTTTAAATAATTTTATGTTCAAATCAGATTAAAATTCAAAAAATAATTGCGAATTTGAATTAAAAACAACATTCCTGTCTATTGTGCATAAATCATCTTCAAATATAAATTTTTGACACCTAAGCGAACCCAGACTTTGAATCATGAAATCCATTGACTTAAAGATAACTTTGTAAATAAATCCAAATATCTTTGATTACATATAAAATTGTAATTCTGTTGCTTTGTAAAAAAGACTCAATAATCTCAATGATAAGTAACTATCACAACAATGATATAAAAATAGTGTTGTCTTTTTTGTGAAGTCAAAATTGAACTGAAAGAAACACTTCTAATTTTAATAAAAGTGAGTGCATCTAAAATAGACGATATATTTGAACGCATACAAGTGAAAGAGAGTACTCGAATAAGCATATTTGAAATACCAAATTCTTGTAATGATTTTTGCGTAGAGACCAATATTCACTCACCAATTGCTAATCACTTAACTGCTTTATGAGTTGAGATATATGCATGAGCAAGGTGACCACCTCAAAAAAGGTCATTCCGGGAGATTTCGTTCCGGGAGATCCTGTTGGAAAGGGGGAGTAAGCACTTTTTGAGAAAAAACTCAATTTATGTTCCGGGAGACTCTATTTAAAAGTAAAAAATCAGTAAAATATCTCCGGGAGTTCGACCCCTGATTGCGGGATTCTCCCGGACGTTCCGGGAGAGGTGGTCACCCTGTGTATGAGAGATCAGTGAAATTATTATATTAGTTCAGTTTAAATACATAGTGCTTCTTAAACTGCAGACAGAAAAAAGTATTGGGGCTTAAAATGAATTTTTATTTATCAATTTATAGATCTATTTAAACAAAATCTTTCAACAACTAAAGTTATTACTCCAAAATATATTCTTGAGCCTTTGATGGTTAAGGCTTTCGACTTGTTATCGGAAGACTTCAGGTTCAATTCACTGACAGATATTTTCTATTTGTTAAAAATAATTTAATAAAACCTCTATTTTCGATGTCTTCAAAGAGTGAAATTAAACCCATTCAATAATCTTTAATGATTGAAACATATTTTAAAAGAAGTAAAGTTTCGGTTGAATTTCCTCATTACTATTTGGACGGTGGAAATCCGTATCGTTTTGGCCCATTTAAGAGCTTATTTGATGATTCGGATAGATTCTGAAAACTGCATCTGAATTTAATTTAATGATCTGAATTCGGTGGCAAAATATATACAGAATAATATGATCTGATCATAATTGAAAGTTGATAGCATCAAAACAAAGTGATAGCTATCAATTGAAGATCAGATAACATGTTTCGAAATACTTAGAATTGAAGCTCATTTTATTGGATGACTCCGCAAAATATAAATATTAACAACACTATATTAGAGAAATATTAAACCTCTTTCACAGATAAAACGACAAAAACAACGATAAAAATATTTTATCCAATAATTCATATTCTCTTACGATTTAAACCCAAAATTTATTGAATTTGTGGCTAAATATTAAATATTTTCTACAATAAATATGATGTGTTTATTAGTTTTTGCTATTGGATTAATAACTTTAATATTTTCACTCAAATTGTAAGTATTCGATTGAAAATGTCTCAAAAGTCATTATTTTAGTCAAAGGTATTCATAATTATTCTGATCAATAGGTATTTTAAGCAGAGATACAGTTTTTGGTCACGACAAGGAGTGGCCGGTTATGAAGGCCTTAATTTTTCTGATTATAAAAAACCCGTACATGAAGTAAGTCTTGAAAATGCACAAAAATATGGAACTATATATGGGTTTTATGAGCACTTTCGTAAGGGAATATTTGTTAATGAACCAGAATTGATAAAAGATATTCTGGTGAAAGATTTTCACATATTTCCACATCACAGAGAGCTCTATTTTGGTGAAGATGCTATTAATCTGAATTTATTTAATTTGCCCGGAAATGATGACTGGAAACGAATCCGTTGTATTATTTCTCCAGCTTTCTCTTCAGCTAAACTAAAATATATGATGGATTGTATTGAAGATATTTCTGATAAATTTGTAGACAATTTGGCAAAAATTGTCAATAAAAATCAAGGTATTTAACTTTAATGTGTTAATAGGTTTCAATTAAGTTTGAATGAATAATGTTTAACGTTATTGTAAATTACAGTATCGATAGTTCAAAAAAATCAAATGTTTAGAGAAAGTTAAAATTCAAGCATTTATTTTATTAAAAACATATAATTTTTCAATTTCAAAGAACTTTTAACCTGTAATTACTTTATAAACATTGTGTCTAATTTTTTAAGGTATTGAACATGATATCAAGAAATATATCGGCGCTTTTCTGGTTGATGTGATCACTTCATGTGCTTATGGAATCAAAACTGATGCACTCAATAATCCGGATCAACCGATTGTCACTTACGCTAACAAAATATTTGCAGTCGAAGGAAAATTTTCACTTATAATGGCTGTGACTTTACCTAAATTAGCAAAATTTCTAAAATTAGAGCCTTTTAGCGGAGCTGCCATTCGATACTTCAAAGAACTTACGGATAAAATTATAAGAGAAAGAAAGGAAAATCCAGAAAAATTTTCGAGTGAGTTCTGACATAAAATATTCATAAGCTTATCAACTATTATTTGCGATAATTAAGAAAATAAAAAATTCTCTACATTTACAGAAAATAAAAGATCAGATTTCATACAACTTATGATAGAAGCGAACAATGAATATGAAAAACTTAATGAGAATAATATGGATAACAAGAATAAAAATGAGGAAAATATAAGCAAAGAATTGAAGATGAAATCTAATCAAACAATGAGTACAATTGAAATGATAGCTCAAAGTGTGCTATTTCTGGTCGTTGGTTACGACACAACCGGATCTACTATTGCACACGCATTCTATTATTTGTCTAAATATCAAGACATACAACAAAAACTATACGAAGAAATTTCATCAATAGATGACTACACAAACGAATCATTGACTTCATTGAAATATTTAAATGGTTTCCTCTTAGAGACACTCAGACTCTCTCCTCCGATACTTCGAGTGGAAAGGGTTTCAATTGAAGATTATATATTAGGCAAGACTGGGATACGAATACCTAAAGGAAGTGTTGTTTCGTTCAGTCCTTATTCTTTACATCGCGATAACAGATATTTTGAAGATCCGGAAGAGTTCAGACCCGAAAGATTTATCGGTGAAGAGAGACATAATCCATATGCTTTCATACCATTCGGTGGCGGACCCAGAAATTGCTTAGGAATGAGATTTGCTATGATTGAGATGAGAATGTGTTTAACAAAATTGGTTAAACGTTTCCGATTCAAATTAAGTCCTAATACTAAGGTTTGATTTTAAGTTATATCTCAAAAGCGTCTCATTTTTTGTTTTTCTTTTATTTAAAGCTCGAATATCTTAATGGAAATGTGTTTTTATCACCGAAAGAAGTTTTACTGATTTTAGAGAATCGAAAAGCAGTTTAAAATAGAAAATTGTATTTCATAAATAGTTTTTTGAAATATAAAGAAGTTCCAGAAACTCTTCAAAAAATAGCTTTTTAGTATTGGAAGCAATTATTTATATAGTTAAATACTAGTAGTCGGTATTTTCGAGAAATGAGATTCTCGAGTCTCGAGTCTCGACTATTTCTCGAATTTTACAAAACATTGAAAACT
>JAQFZT010002417.1:0-11676 GCA_034696325.1 Camisiidae sp. | reverse complement strand
TGATTGGGAAAGTTCTCTACTCTTAACAAGAAATGCATTCCCAAAACAATTTGTAGGAAAATATATTCATCCGAAAGCATTTAAAGCAATTGATGATTATTGTTATATAATTATCTCAAACTGATTTTGTAAAATTTTTCTTATTAATGCAATTAGTTATCTTTCAACTTGTTATTGAGAAAAAAGGACACAATCTGAGAAAGATTGTAACTTATTCTTTATAAAGAAAAACAAGAATATTCATGGAAGTGGTTTAGATTTTGCTTATAAAAAATGACTTCAAATGAAAGGAGTGCTGTATGACATACACTAAAGATGAAGTAAAGATTAGCCAAAACTATACTTTAGTGTAGAATAATTACCGGCAGAATTCCATAGAAACCAAATTTATCTGATAATCAAAAGAGAAGTATGAAAGAAGTTATTGACTAAAAAAGGCCCAATCCATGTCTTGTCTTTGGTTTGAATCTTTTATTTGTAATGTGATTCCACACGTTTTGAATGAATGCGGATAAAGATTGTGTGTGTTGTGTACCCGCATTGTGTGTCACTCACTGCTAACTATTACAAAAGTGGTCTTTCAATTAATGGATCTTTCAATAGAATTCTTTGCTATGAAGTGATAGAATACAAATAATTTGTACAAAAACTAGTGCATTAAACATATATCTATTTCGTTTCGTTTTATTTCTTCTTTCATTAATTTTCAATATCATATTCCAACTGATTCTTTATTTATATGCATATCATTGGGTGACTTTGTGAGAGGTCAAAGGTGAAAGGCATTTGTGGAAACCGTATTTCTAGATCTATAGTATGAATATTTAAATATCTTGATAAAGACATTCCGATTGCTTGCAAACTATAAGACTTTCTAATACTTTTATCCTCTAATTAAAGCACAAACATTTCTTATGCGCGTTAATTATGGCTTATCTCAAAGTCTAAAACCTTTGAACCCACACATGAAACAGTGCGGTTGACCGCATCAACCCGCGTGCGCGTGTCTTCTCTTCAAAGTTTATTGTTTAGACTTCAAATTTCAGACAAAATATTTCAGACAAAATTTCTCTAGGATTTCAAGCAGTGCTTTGTTTGTTGAAGACTTTGACAAAAAGCGAACAAATTCAAGAGGAATTTATGCGTGTCTGGCATTCTATAGTATCAGCATTTGATGGTATTCATAGGCTTATGATTGACATAACTTATGCTTCAACTGAGTTGAACGAAAAAGTTTTGACACTCAATGATTCTGCGAAAAATAACTATTCTTTCTCTCTTCAAATAGTGATATAAATAAACATTTGACTTATTTTTACGGAATAAGTTATTTTCGATTAGTTGTAACATAAAACTCAATAACTGTTTATTTTTTCGCTTCCTATCAACTGATTCGCAATATTTAAAAATATTTATGGAAACAAAGAATTTCTTATTTTGAAAGAAATAATAATTCCTTTTAACATACACTGAATTTTGAATTACAATTTCCTCCCCTTTAACCTCTAACCTAACCTTTAATTCTATTGAGTATTGTTATGTTGATTGTAGTTTTGTAGTTGACTCGTAATAATTAGAGATAGTTAATAATAGTTAATAATTAGTCACTTATAATAGTGATAGTGATATAATTAGATAAGACTTAACGCACGCATCAATTCAAAATGATTTAAAGAATTTCATTGGACTAAAACATTTTGAGTTAGAATTATTTTCTTTTAAATAAGAAAATATTCCTGATATTGCATTCAAGAAAAGTTTTGCAAATAAATTAATCTAAAGTAAACTCATTCCAAATGCTATTCTTGCGGGGAATAATAGATAAAAATGAGAGATTATTTTCCTAGAATTAATACTTTGAAGTTCCCAGACTTGAAGAATAATTTTGCCATTTGAATGTGATCCTCAATTCTTTAGATTTGTGTAACTTATTTAAATTTTTTCAAATTCTCGATCACATTATTTATTCTCTGAAATAAAACTTTCAAATGAAATAAAGCAAAATATTGAGGAAAAATGACTTATTTTTAGGTATATTTGTTTTATATGATTCATGAGCATAATATGTCAAAATTGTCTCCCAAAAAAAGTTCTCAATAGATTTTGTTATTCAATCTAAAGTTTCGGGACTCTCGCAAAAGTCTCAACACTACTCAATCAAGAGTTCAAACTCTCGAGCGAGACTCGCAAGTCGTCTCTACTCTCGAGCGAGACTCGCGAGTCGTCTCTACTTTCAAATAAGAATATCTGAAAACTTTAATGAAAACAAACGAAATAAGTTTTGAGGACTAACTTTTGAATGTAATGAGAAAATAGTTTGATTGCGTAGTTCTTTTCAAATGCCACAAAAAATGAATTGAAAGTCAGTCCACATATTTGTTAACTAATTCATAACTAAAGTATTGTTAACTTATTGTTTTGCCATAATTTAATTTTTATTTTCACAGTTTGTTTCATCTATATATTTGAGGCCTCTTTCCATTTGATTAACTGCGGCCAACGCAACACTGCCTCAAGTCATGACTTGCAATCAATTGCTTTTTACTGCAAACCATCATAACTGCAAACCATCATAAGAACTGTTATTCGCGATTGGATCGCATCTCTACCACATGACACAAACAGATTCTTTTATTTTCTTTGATATTTTTTTGTGATCAGCAATAAGTTGAATGATTCTGAAAGACTTCTATTATTAGTTGTAATGAAGGCTGTGTTTGTTTCGGAGAATTATGAACTATTATGTGTTGTTGAAAATTTGCTTAATGGATGATTAAGACCATTAAATACCTATAATATAGTTATTATCGGAGAAATAGTATACTTTCTATTCATTTGCCAATCGATACATAGCTTTTCAAGTATTACTACAGAAATATTTCGTAAACAACAAAATATAATTTCATATAATGAGTCAAGTCAGAAGTCAAAATCAATAAGACCTGTACTTTTGAATTTTTCAGAAAATAATCATTTATTCTTTAAATTCTTTTATTCCTTTCTATATTCCTTGACTTTTTATTCCTTAATTTTTTTATCAATACAAGAATCAAATATTTTGCTCACATAATAAAAGTTGAATTTTCAGGTGATTTGGTTCTAATATATGGTGTGATTTGATTTAATCTTTTTATATCCCCATTAATCTCACTTTAAATTTAATCTTATTATTGGATACAATTTAGTGACACTCTAAACATTTATAGGGTTCTCAACACAACAACTAATGTTTGGTAATTTTCTTTCTCAAATAAGTAGGCGATAAACAAAAGCAATAGTAATCTGAACCCATAATCTTTGATGAACTTATTAAAAAACTTGGAAATAGAAACTTTCTTTTCAAGTTCCGAAAATCAATTTGAGAACTTTGTATCGTAAGTATGACTTTGTGAATGATTGATGAAGTTTTGATGTGTGAAAGGTTTCATCAATCTTTTAATCATTAAATCATCAAAACTTGCCATTAGTTGAAAAAATCTTAGGGAAAAATGGAAACTAAGCCGTCAATAAAATGACTCATGAATATCAATTTGATACCATTCCCTGAATATTAAACAAAACTGAATAAATTTTAAGTATATGTTGACCTAAAAATTCTTTTTCAAATAGTGTTACCGTTTTTTTCTTAGTAATTTTGTTTTACTTTGTGAGCAAAACATTAATGTTTTGGATTCATTTCAAAATGTTCACTACTCTCTAATACTTCTCGTGAAGATAGTAATAGCTCTCTATTCAATCTATAGGTACTATTTTAAAAAAAAGTTAACTTTAAAGAAGATTTTTTAGAAGAACTTCAGTTTTTTAAAGATTAAATAAGTTTAAACCATCTAAAAGCTACTTTCACTTCCATATCAAAAGATTAAAAGTTTTTTTTCAAATATAACAATAATACCTAAACCTTAACTGTTAAACATTTCAGACATGTTCAACAATTAAAAGGTCAGAGTTCACATTCATTTCAACTTTAAAGATATTCTCTAAAGATAATATTTTCATCACTTAATTTGATTTAAGAATCTTTTAATGTGTTGGGTATTGAATATTTAAATTTGGATTTTGTCACAACTCTATAGAAAATCAGTAAAACTTTCAGGTTTGAGAAAAGTGTTAATGAAATCCACTGTGAAATACCTCTGGAATAATAATTTATTATGAAAAAACTTTTAAAATTTAATGTGTAAGCTATTTGAGGTTTGAAATGATTAATTATATTAAATAATAACGTTAATTAAACTTATTTCCAGGCATGCAAATGAAAAATAAATTTATAAAAAAGACGTTCACTATTTTATGAACACTATTATGTACTTCATTAAGACTCCTTCAATTATGAAGAAAAATTGGAAAAAGTTATTGATCTTATTCTTAGTTATATAACTTAATATGTGACGCATCGAGTGCTCGAGACCAATAAGAGTTTCTCTATTATGACACTTTTGACTTTAGACTTTAAGAAATAATTGAAACAACTCGACTAAACTGTTCTCACTCTAAAATACTATTCAAACACTTATTATAGAAAAGTTCTTCACCATAGCTTAGGTCAAGAACTTTCAAAGTTGTCCTTTTGGTGCAAAATTGATACTAACATTTTGATTATAAGTTATAGTCAACGAAAGCAATGATAGAATTCAAGAGATTGTATCAAATGTTTATTGCAGGAGAAAAATCACAGTATTTATTGTTTTATTCTCTGAATTAGTCGTACAAAAGAACGACTTGAAAACATTTGATATGTTTGTCATTATTCATTGACCAATTGTGTAAGAAATGGCTACTATTCTGGAAGAGAGGTAAGAATATTATAGCTCTGATATATGATAACACATTATTTTTTATGGGACTTTCGCTCATGAGTACAATTTACGAATAAATTATACGCATTCATCCTATCATTAATAGCACTTTTCCTCAGGGATTATATTCATAGACAATTTTAATTCAAAATAAGTTCTATAAACAGATATTCAAAAACTATAAATCGCGAAATAGGATAGAATTTAAATCATTTCTATTTATTAAATAAATGTCTGTACACGACTTCGTTGAACAACTTCTTTGACCATATAATTCAGGCATTAGTGAGGTTTTAGTGTACTTTATTGTAGATTATTTCTAGACTTATATATTATATGGACGAGAATGAGCTCAGATTCTTGAGAGATTCAGTTTTGACGTGCAATTTATTAGCCGACTGTACAAACCTATCATTATTATATTGTTTATTTGTGTGCATTATTGATGAATGAGTGCATTGTTATGCTTATTATTCTTAATATTGATAACACTCTGGTCTTATCCTTATAAATAATAAGTTTTTGTATAAAACAGTTGACTTTGAAGTAATTCAAAACACTCTCAAATTGAGTTTCAAGCGTCTCATCAATTATTTGATATAATACTAAATTTCATTCTTCCATTTGTTCAATGAATTATAGAAAAGCTTGCAATAAAACATCATTTCTTATTCATTTAACTCTAAAGATAGGATTATTTAGTTGATGCTCTTCTTCATTATTAAGTTGACACAAAAATGCAATTATAATTCTTATAACAAAACTTATAATTTGATTGAAAAGTTGAATGCAATTAATTAAGATGTAATGGTTTTGTGAATATAAGCTTAATCTCTAAAATATTTGAAGTCTTAGGAATATTTAAAATTGTTGTAAAATAAATTGCTATTATTAATGTGATCATTGTATAGATATATTGTGTCCTTACATGTCAAGCAATGTGTGTAATTTGCTATTCATATAAGATTGATTTGAGCCTATTGTGGGTAATGACAAATTTATGTGACAGCAAAAATATGTTTCTCTCTCTAACCGCATAAAGAGTTGGGCCATCATTAAGACACTAATGTTGAAGCTTATGGGCAAAAGTTGTATTTGAGGTGATGGGAGGGAAACAAATGCGACGACAGAACAAATGTTTTCATTCCTACCAAAGAGAGTAATGATCACATCAACCATTAGGTATTGTGTGCTCTTATGCAAAACTTTCTTATTTTAATGTCATAACTTATTACACTCTTCTTTAGCTTTAATAATCTTATTTCTTTATGTTCACCAAAAATCTTATCGATTTTTTCAAAATTTAAATTCTTAGATCTTTTTCTGAAAAGTAGAATCTTATTTACGGCTTAAGTAAGCCATGAATTTACTCAAAATTAATTTATTGTTAAACCATTAGGGCTTCAAACTTGAAGTTGTGGACATTTTTCAGCTAAAATTTCTATAATCGACTGGAGAACCATTTAATACTTAGCACTAAACCAAACAAATTTCTGATGAGCTCAAAGTTTTCTTAATTCAAATTTTTACGAGCGTTTTGAAGTTTGAAACTTTGGTTAAATTGAGTTATTGTTCACTACAGTCAACTCAAAATTCAAGGACAGAAAAAGTTTTAAAACAAATCGATATGTTTTGTGAACCATTTAAAATCTATTAATCATTGAAAAAGAACTTTAAAGTCACGATATATAAAATGTAAAAATAGTCTAAAAAGTTTATGTCAGTCGGGATTTCTGTTCAAAAAAGGACTCCTCAGTAGAGAATTGCTTCACTCGCAATGCTGTCATGTATAGAAAAATAACAAATTATGTGGTATTACTTATGCCAATATATTTACTTGAATAAGTTTACAGTTTGTTTCGTTCATCTGACTTTAGCCTTTAATAGCGCATGAAATATGTTAAACTTGATTTGAATTAATTTATTCTCACCTGAAGTCTCATTCATCAAATTTTTAATAGAATGATTTGACAGATTTGAAGCATAAAATTTTAAGGAAAGGTAAACAATCAATTGTTATTTTAATTGATTTCGCCCGAAGATTAACTAGAGGTTAGAACTAAGCCCACATAAAACAGAATTATTATGTTTCGCCTTATCTTTATTTTTATTACTACTGTATAAGAGAATGTTAGAGAATAGAGTAAATGGAGAAAACAAGTTATGAGTTATATTGGAAGCAACCATTGACGCAATCAAAAGCTCAGACCGACATAGCATGAGGTACTGGTATTTGTAGGAAATTAAGGACTAGAGACATGCCGATGGGAAATAAAACAAAAGAGATGTCGGATTATCTCACCCTTCAATGAACTCATAAGATCGAAGTGATTATCATAACATTTGAGCATACAATTAATGTGATTGATTTTTATTCAAATAATGGAAGTATCTTTGAATAACTGTATTGAGTTTTGGGATATCCACAAAAAGCCGCAATTTCTCTAAACAGGGTTAGACCAATTCATTATGTTGCTTTAGGCAATTTTTATCTTTGTTGTTACTATTTTGATGGATAAAATCAATATAGTTTTTGAAATTCCCAACAGTTTCCTCATACAAATTCTAGAATTAGAATTGAAAATTTGCCTCAACCTAGAGGTTACCTCAATACTAATTTTGTACCTGCAACCGCTCTCTAACATACTCTCTAATATCTAATAGTTTTGAAAGAGTCATTCAATAATATAACTCAAATAAATATTTAAAATATAAGAATCAAAGATATTGTTATAACCCAATAAAGATAAGTATATTATTCAATGATAAACTTGCTGTGAGTTTGTGTTGTATGAATAATACAAATAATATAGGAATAATAGACGAACTGTTTGGCAAATGAGACACTGTTTGCATCAAGAAAAAAACTCCATTAAATGATTTGTATTTTGTGAAACAAGGTTCAAAACACGCCAGTAATTGTTAAAGTTTAATGGCGTTTTTCTATTTCCTAAACAGTCTATTTGTTCATTCTCTGAAATATAGTGCCAAATATTATATACAGTGCACATAAAAGTCAATATATTGGCAACTATTTGTGTTGAGCTAACGTATTGATTGATCCATATATAAGGGATACACAGCATTACACTAGTATTGTCCTTAACTATAATTTACGATACTATAGATCTTTATAGCAATAACAAAGACTGTATACACTTGATTTCATTGTATAGTTAATCGTAAATTAGGAATTGTTGTTGCATTTCATTCTTAAGTCTCAAGATTTAGGTTTAAAACTTCCATTTCAAAGATCAACACTGAAAAGGGATGTTCACTATTCGTTTGATTTTATTTTTTTTATTTTTAAAATCACAGAATACTGAGAATAATATGAATTTCATTGAATAATAAAGAATAACTATTGTTTACTCAGCGGATCAGAAAAGTTACGAAAACTTTTCAAACATTATTTAGATAGTAATCATTAAAACTGAAGTTTAATTTGAAACTAAAAATTCCTGAAAATAAGCTCTAATGTAAAAGTAGTTGAAAGTTGTAGTCTTTATTCCTCTTTTATAATAGAGAACTAAAATAAAGAAAATCCGTCTCATTGTAATTCCTAACGTTAGAGATGGCAGTCATTCACGTAATGTAGTGCCTATCCTTTGAACTCTTATGCCTGAATCTCAAGCATTTCCTGTGGTGATGATAAATAGAGTGGCGACGGAAATGTTCGTATCGTGCAATGTGTGTCCTCTTTCTATATCACTTTTATTCACTTTCAGTTTAGGTCTACTCATTATACCATTTTTCACACTTTTATCCCGAACATTATTATTATTAATTTGTTGTCTTTTTCTGTCTATACGATAACAAAATTTTATTCATTCGAATCGCCAATTAATTCACTCTATATTTTTAAATATGCAAATGCCTGAAATTTTATCATCTCGAAAGTCTGAACAATTCCTAAAATTTCTAAAAATATGAGAAGAATTCACTTGAATTGACCGAACCCTACAAATAATACTTTCTTCTCATAAATCAATTGAAACAATTGCATACTTTCTTGTTTAATTAAAGCAATGATTGAGAAATTTGTATTCATTATCCTTTTATTTGAAATATTTGTGAAAATTGGTTGAATTTTTTCTCGTTTTAAGCGAACTCTGCTCTCGGATCAGATAATTTAATTTTACATTACTGTTAATCATTATCCCATTATCTGCTATACAATATTGATGATTCTCTTAACACTGAAGAACGCATTTGAAATCTTTGGTGCATAAATACCCCGAAGAATTCACTTTTAAATTGCATTTGTATTCTTTCTCACACTTTCCTATTCTTGAAAATGTAAATTAAAATAATGTTTCACTACAATAAATTCACTTTATAAATAGGTTTTGATGTATGCGAGCGCTAAATCCGTTTCCCTATTTTTAAGCGTTTGATTTATTGTCAATGTTTGCAAACTATAAAATTTTTTATCACTTTTGTGATGCAAATTTACTACTTTTGTCTAATAACTGCTCACAAAGATTTTATACAGATTTTTGAGTCTATATTCCATTGAGACATATGCCAAATGTTTGAGTTTTCGCCACTATTTCTGAACTTTATGCTCGAATTGATCGTTAGATAAAAATAAAATTTACTTAATTGCTTGCAATGCTGCATAAGGCTTGACTTATTTTATTTATTGCAATTTTGAAGCCTAGATTAGTTCCCCCGAAATGTTACTTTCTTACATATAAATGATCTGCATTTAGGGCATTAACACAAATCGAGGTGGAAATGAAGAGGAAACTCATAAAAGGCTTATTGTATTTATACATCAGACTTTCCTTTAAATATTCTACTTAATTGTTCGCTAACTCACAAATCTTTACTCTCAACTTTCAGATAATCATTAAAATCTAATAATTAATCACTCAATACTTCATTGAACAAAACAATATTTTATTTTCCAGTTTTAATGATTAATCTTTGGATTTAAACCACAATTATTTGCATAATGAACGACTTCTACGAATTTTTTTAATCTTGAATTATTAAACTATTTCATTAAACTTAAATTAAAAATATTGATTTAATGTAAATAAATCTTGACTAACTTATAATGATTTTCAAAAATTTGATTCTTTATTTGAAAATTAATAAAGTTTATGAAATTAATAAATTTTATAATCATATTTTGTATCCTTTAAGATTATAAAAGCAATTATATTGCAAATACCAAAATTTTGGTAGAATTTTTCACATAAATCATTTTTGTCGATAAACTTTAAATCTGTTTTCAATTTTTACATAACAAAAAGACAATATATGTAATAAAAGAAGTAGTTTAGAATTTTTCTGGAAATTCAAATCTGAAAACACTTGAGGCCGAAAATGAGGTGAGAGTTACTCTAATTTTTAAAATAACAAGAGGTAGTGGTGAACCCCCTAGAAATGAGTGGCTTATCACAAAAGCTTATATCTTAAACACATACTTCGGTAATGACTGAATTTAATATAAAAAATATAAAGTTTGTCTAAATTTTTGTCTTTAATATTAAATTACTATTTAAATATTTTTAGTTACTGGTAAAGAGAATAACTGTTATAATGGGAGCTGAAGCTCACACAGTAAGTTCAGACCTCATTTGCAATTTTCTTCAAATTTAAGTCAGCCTTAATTGTCTATAAATGATGGATTACTTGAGAAAATTTCTTATCTTTTTTACCTCTAGTTCACTCGACTCAATAGTTTTGCCCATTGGCTGATTCACATTAGTATTCGGAACTATTTGATCTTTTCCTCATAGATTAGAACCTAACTCTTGAGAGACAGAACAGATGAATGTCTATAATTGAGAAATAAGTTTTACAATAGTCATGAATAGCGTCCTGCAACGCTCAAGCTTTTCAGGCTGTGTCCCGAGCCTGAGCCTCAGTAAACCCCAAGAAAGTGATCCTCTGAGCTCAATCTGACGTTGTTTTAAGTTTATAAATTTTGAGACAGTTTGAGTTCACCGAATACTCAATTGAACTTCACTGCTATTTTTCGATGTGATTATCTTACTATGCATTGAAACCCCTTTAACGATGTTTTCTCACAATACATGAGAGAAACTTTCCATAGAGAAAGAACATTCTGAAATAGAATCACTACTAAAATGATCATCACTTCAAAAAATAGGAGCAACTATTTTAACATTTAGGGCACGAAACGGATAGGAAGGGGTAAAGTAGAGCTCGTTTTGTAATCAAATGAAGCATAAATGGCTTGAAGTCACACAAGACTTTTCAGTAAAGAGTACTACTCTCTAATTTATCAATACATTGCGGCCAAAATTGTTTTCATACCATTAATGGAATTTGCGCTCCAATTTGGGTCGGTTTCGGTGCGGGTCATAGTGTGTGCTTCAGTTCGATAAGGGCTTTAAGAATCCGTTGTATATATTCTGCTATTAGGAGTATAACAGTGTTGTTTTGAGAGATACATCACATTTTTTGCTCATGTATTATACATGTATAATACTTGTGTTTTCTTTTAAAATCAAAATTTAAGCTTTAAATTGATTTATTGTGTTATAAAAAACAAATAAAATGGTAATTAATACAAATTTGGATTAAAAACTTTAAAATTCTTCTATTTCTTCAACAATTATGTCTAAATCTTCATCAAAATTCCATTCAATACTCAAACAAAAGATTTTGGTTTTTTGCCAATCATTTTTTACAATTAAAATATCAAATAAAAAACTCATAAACATGTGTTTCTATTATACATCCACTTGAAAGAAGTTTAAAATTTTGAATTTGAAATTTTTCTAATAGATTTTGTGGTGAATGTATTATTACGTGTATTATACCTAGCGTTTAAAAATTTACTAAATTTTCTCCAGAGCAATAAATTTATTATTTTGAATAAATTTATTATCAAACTTTA
>JAQFZT010002416.1:0-11677 GCA_034696325.1 Camisiidae sp. | reverse complement strand
TATACATAATCTATACATAATCTATACATAATCTATAATTCATTTGTTTGTTATTATCTTTAATTCCCACAGAAAGGGTTGGGTTGAAAATATGTTTGAACTGCAACCCAATGATATGACCATTAGTTGATGGCATGCATTTCCAACATTTAATTAAATAATCTATTGTATTGAAGTCAATAAAGTGATCAGTTTGCCATCCATTTGAGAGGTTGACTCCTGTGCTCTTCTTAAAGAGAGCAATTAATGGTCAAACTGTCTGTTGACAGCTTTATATGAAAAGTCAATTATTATAAAGAGCACAAAGTGGTAAATGAAGAATACGAAATAATCAATCTCTCAATAGGTAGAACCCAAGTTTTCGGGTAAGAGCTAGAAGGAGTTGGGGCACCATTTTTCAAAAGCCCTTAACTTGCTCCTCATGTACATGGAGTGTGAACTTCCGCTGACCACCCGTTCCCCACCACCCGTTCCCCACCACCCGTTCCCCATCAATTTTTTTCAAAAGCAAGTCCAGGGCTTTTGAAAAATGGTTGCCAACTTGCCTGCTCTTACCCGTTCTACATAATACATAGACATATATATAAAGGGTTCTATATTTACATTTAGTAAAGGGCAAAACTTTCTCATTAATTTATCAATCAATCCTTAAATATATTATTTATAGTATTTATATGTAATAAAAATAATTAAATTATTATTTATTCTTATTAATGAAGCGACTCGTTGAAAAAGTTAAGTCAGAATGACTTCCAAACAATCACTTATTTCTTATTCGAAACCTTAAACTCTGAAGAATGTAAACGAAAATTTCGAGCCTGTTATCCAGTTTTGGACAGAAAGCAAGAATCAGAGTTTCGACAAATCACTCTTAAATGGCTTCAAGAGATCGCAGATAAAGTTTAGTCCAATTCTAATTATCAATATTTGAATGCTTTGTTTCTCTCAAATAAATGAATATTTCAGTCTTTAATTATTTTTGTTATAAAAATTAGGAAATCGATTGTCATTTCCCACGAGTTGTTCCGATTTATTTTCAAAACCCTTCTGGAGAAGCCTTTTGTCACTTATATCTAGAGTTTTCTAATTATATTTTGATTAAAATTGTCAAAAGAATTGTTTCTTCAGAATTTATTGAATGTCATTTGAATGATAACAATGACATTGATTTAACTCAAAACGAAACAAAGGGTCACTTCAATGAATACCAAAAAACAAAGCTTGAGATAGAAAATGAAACACAAAAATGGATTAATGAAATGCAGTATTTCATTGATACTAAACATCAACTTTTAGAATCTATTGAGACTTTGGATCAAAAGAAAATTGAAGTCTTCAAAATAATACGATTCAAGTTTTGTCAACAAATCAAATCAAATGAAGAACTCGTTCATTATTTCAATCAATTGCAAACTAATGTACAAGAATTGAGAAATACTTTAATTCCATTAAATGATACTTGGATTAAAAATTGGAAATTTTATTTGAATTCATTCGAATCGCAAACTAATTCATCCATTTATTCTTCAACTGATTTAAACGATTCATTCGGAGGAATAACCAATGATTTAAATTCATTTGATTGTGTGGTTGAAAACTTGGTATTTCGTATACAAACTTATGATACACTCCTTCAAAAAGGTATGAATATATTCCAAATTAAGTATTCATCAAAAATGATTATCTGATCAGTTGAAAGTGGAAGTAGAGATAGAAACCCTGTTTCACTCCCTCTTTATATAAGCGCTTAAATGTTTGCTAAAAATCTATTTCATTATTAAATCTTATTTTCAACTCGAAATAGAAAAAGTTATAATTTATTTAATTGAAAAATATAAAAGTTTTAACAAAAATTCAGTGCAATTGAGTTGATAATGTGAAAAGTAGTTGATATTGATTACAATTTTACATTAAAGTGTTGTCATTATTCTATTAGTGTATTTGCTGTAACAATTACACTAGATTTTGAGGTTTTTGTCTCACTTTTCACTATAATTAATACAATTCAATGTTAGACTCTCTAACGGCAAATTTTGAGTATTCAGAGGACACTATTAGTTGAGTTGAAATCTTATCAATATTTTAAAAACATCTTTAATTTTGAATAGTTAATAAATGCTTTTTTACTTTTTTCAAAAATGAATAGCCAGTGCATGACCTCCTGGTCATACCGATTACAAATATGTAATTGGTTCGGGTCTAAAGTGTCCACAGTGAGAATGCATAGAAGAACAGACACACATCTGCTCTTTATTATATAGATTGCAGACTTCTGAACCACACTGTATATCCTGTTTACGCATCATATACATTGTGGTTCAGAAGTCTGCAATTATCAAATAATTCTTGTTTCAAAGACATACAACATTTTACTTTATGTTTTAGGAAATGAAAAGTTTACTAAATATGCGTAATTTTACACAATACAACTTTATTAAAGTAATTGTAGACTTGTGAACACGACCGTAACCAGTTATGGGGCTATTTTAGCCCCCAGAGATTTCCAAATATTGATTTTTCAAGTGTAAAATTGAGAATCAGCTTAAGTTTTAGCTCCACCGGACATGTTTGGCCTTTTATTTAGCCCCAAAAGAATGCGCAGCTCCCTATTCAGCGCCACAAAACATTTAACCTCACGTTTAACCCCCCCTAGACCTAAATTCTTGGTTACGGCGCTGCTTCTGAACCACACTCTACTGTAATGTACAGTAAATGAAATATTTTTTACACTATTTAAATAGTTGCTCTTAAATAGTGTTATGAATGAGAATCGATTCTCATTCTAATATTTTATTTATAGTGAATTTTCATCAATTGTGCCCAAAGAGACCAAATGAATTGCCGATCAATAGTTATGTTTTATATCTTTAGTTGATTTGAGTTGAACTGAAACTCTCGTAAACAAATACAAGTAATTTATTCTATTCTAAATATAGTGCAAAATACTGGTAATGATTTGGTTGCGTTCATCAAAGTTTCGTCAACACTTCCTAATGAAGCGAAAGCTTATAGAAACCAATTAATAGCTATTATATATAAGTTTAATTCTATGTTCAATCAATTGAAATATTCAGTTGAGAAAAAAAGAAGTGAACTCTTGAAAAATGCGGTGATTATTGAAAGACGCAAATGGTTTATAGAAAGAATTCCGGATTTAACGCAAATCAATTTCAAATTTGAGCCTAAAAAGAGAGAATCAAATTGTAAAAACTCAGTTACGTGTCTGACCTTCCATTCAAAGGAAACTGAAGCACAAGATGAGAATCCGATATCAAGATTGGATTCCATTCAATTAAACTATTCATTTAAAGTGATGGACATCAGCACCTGTGGATATATACCTCCGAGCGGTTCAATGGATGATTCGCGACTCTTTTCTCCAATAGAACGAAAACAACAATTTGATGAGCATTATATTTATTCAAAATGAACTAATCTATCAATTCAAGCTATTTTTTTGTATTTATCGTTTTATACGGTATAAAATGAAAACATCTGTGAATTGAAGCAGAATCTCAATACTTTTCTGTATCATTTGTATCAATGTCAGCCTTTTTATCAAAACATTTAATATTTTATTCATTAATGAAACAATTCATAAGCTATTGTATTAACATTTTTCTATAATGTACTCAAAACTACTAAACTCTCTCATTCTGATCAATATTTATGTTAAACATGAATTATTGTATTATCCTATTATCCATAACTACAACAATGTATAGCCGGTGGGTTTAGCTTATGCTACTGTAAGTATATATAGACTCATCAATACTTCAAACCATAGAAAAGTTTACTCATTTACAGTTTACAGTTTACTGTTATACAAATTTTACAGAATTTAAATAATTATCTTCCCTATCAAAACATTTATGTCAATAAGAATAAGATTTTATTAAAAGCTAATCACAACTCTTTATACAAACTCATTCCTCTTTCACAATAAATAGAATATCTTTTAATTAAATTAATTGACAATTAAAATATATTGTATTAATTTGTTTACATTTATTGATATATTGTATTTGTACGAGTAATCAATTGATGATCTAATTGAACAAATTTCTTAACTATTATTGCAAAAATATTCTCTTAGCCTTTTATTGAATATTTAGGCATATTTAATATGAATGAAGATTAGGTTCGCTAATCTTATCCTAATGCTGTTCTCCATAGTTTGAGACCTATAGAACTGGTCAGTCAGACAATAACTATTCAAACATTTATGAGATGAGTGGCACTGGAGTGAGTGTTGGCAGAGTGTTGGCACTCAAACAATTGGCACTCAAACATTCTCAAAACTTTAATTATGACAAATTTCAAACTATCAAAATATAAGTTCAATATAATAATATGAAATCAGTATTGAATAAACCAATTAAAATAGTTAAAAAAGTATAAATAAAAATACAAAACGATCCAATTATTATACTAATTGTAGGGCTGTCTTCAACCAAAAATGTTTGATCTGAAAATTGATCCAAAAATTAATAACTCTATGAAAAGAAACTTTTTAAGAATCTAATTTTTTACATAAAATAAGTTTAATTCCAGTGAAAGCTAAGGCCATATTTCCCCAAAAGCTAATTTTACAGCAAATAATAAATTCTTTTAAAATGCAGATAAATGTAAAGGCAGAGAAGCCAACGAATGCAATAATGCCAGCGAACCAAATGTAATGATTAACTTTCATATTTGTCACACCAAATATTACAAAAAGCATTCCCGTTAATAAAAAGATCGTTAATAAACCACTTGTCACTAATATTATTATTTTAATAACTTTCCTGTTATTTTGAGTCAATTTTAGGCAATTCATTGGCAACAAATAATTATCAATGAATTTGAAAATTGGCATAAATTGTATTTTGAGTCTATTTTATAGGAATCTGTGGCTTCTTTTAATGAGTGTGCGGACAACACTCTAGTGTTTGGCGTTCAGTCCACACTCTGTCCATACTCTTAACACATAATCTAAACTATTACTCTTACACTACTTTTCGTCACAATTATGTTTTTCCAAATAGTTAATAAAAAGGTTGATTACATTCAGATTACATTTACTGTATTTAATCATTTGTAGGAAAAGGACTTATAGACTTCACTTTTACAATTAAACTTATTCACATTTTATACTCAATTAAATTCAATAAAGAATTAAATTTAAGTTAAATGTTTATTCATGGGGGGGTATAAACTATTTTGAAGTTAATAAGCATTTCATGTTCGTTTCGTCATTAGTCTTGAAAATAGATGTTAAAAAACTTTTCTCCCAATAAAGTTTCGAGAAATATGAGGTGCAATTATTTAATATGATAATGAGGAAAATTAATTACGAGAGAATAAATGTGGGCGAGTAGACGTTTTTTACGGACCACCCCCGCAAGGTATTGTCCCGAACCGCCCCGCGAACCGCAACCTTGATAAAATGCTGACAAAGCTCCTTTTAACCTCAGAGGACACATGGAACATGACATTGTACTTATAGCTCAAAATTATCTCCCATTATTACTCTTTCTAATAGAAAAAAGAATGTACTGATTGGTAAAGTAGTTCTCGAGTAATTTTTCTCATTGTTAATTAATTGTCACCCTTTCAAATCATATCGAATATTTTTTGAGAAAATTTCATATAAAACTTGAATCATTATTGAGAAAATGTTAACTAAGAGTAAGATAAATGTATTCTTATAAGAGAACTTGACATTATTGTATTATTGGAATCACTCCATTATAATGATTAATTGATAATATTGTGTTCATGAGTCAGTTTACTTTAATAATGAGTCTTCAGTAATGCTTGGCTTTCACTCAAAATTATCATAAAATAATGATTGTGTTGAGTATTTGTTTCATTTTTAAAGCAATTAAACGTATGTTGAATCAATTGATGAAAAATTAGACCTCAAATTTCTATGTCAAATACAATCAAAAAATAATAATTGAGATTTATTAAGATATTAACTTATTTCAAAGTATTTCATGTAATTTTAGCATCAATTGGTAAACACAAAAAGTAATGGCTCAAAATCCTTTCCCTACTTATATTGACAATCAGTTGAGAATCAGTTGACAACTCAATTATTTTTAATGATAAGACAATTGTTATGATTATTTCAAAAATTTCTAATTCAAATTTCAAAATGAAAATAACTATGAATTCAATTGATAATAAAATAATGAGTGAACAATACAACTAAATCTAAAGTAAATTTAATTATATTTGATATATACTGTATGTACACCAAATAATAGCGACTAATTTTTAGTAAATTTACAATAAATGCTGAAACTCAGACATATGTTGAATAAAATTTTGATGTCTTTAGACGATGAATAAATTCTATATAACAAAACATTTTTGATTAGTTTAACTTGAGTATTGTAATTGGAAAAATGTGCCATTAATGTGCCATTAAAATCAAATTTTGTTAAATAGTTAAGACAGAAAAATTGATTTCAATAATGGGTAAAATTTAAAGTTTGGCAGTGAATCAATTTAAGATGATGTAGAAATTAAGCCAATTTGTTGTAAGATTCTGGAGGATTACGTCTTCTTTTTGAAAATTTTCTGCCATCAAGATATTCAAATTCATAACCGAAAAATGCCGCGAAAACAAACATCAATCCAAATGCAATAAAAGAAATTATAGAAATAATGACCATAACAAGTGATGCGCTCTCAAAAAACCATCGCGTAGTCAATCGAGATATAAACCATAGGAAAAAACTGAATAAAAACATGAATGGAATTATTATAATTCCGTAATCGAAGGTGTTTTCAACAAAAGGACAGCCGACAAGTTTATCGACAACTTTTACGCGAACCGGACATTCAGGATGTTCTTTATTTAGACTTCTTTCCAAACGTTTTGCGTGATAAACATTTTGAAACCATCGAATCGGGACATGAATTATAGCTCTGAGTATACGCTCAGTTCGTAATCCACGACCCTCTTCAGCAAATTCATAATCTTCAGTATCATCTTCAGATTCTTCATCTTCATCTGTTTCTCGTGTTGTTCTATATGCCCATAAAGTAATTTTGTGTCGAATATATTCAAAAACTTGTACTATTTTTGACATTTTCGCTATCCCTCAAACATTTTACAATTATTGAACATTAAAAATCATTTTTAACGCATCTCTCCCTCTAATCTGAGCTCTATTAGAGCGACGCTTCTTTGTATGAAATCTTTTCAAAATATTGATTCATTTTGATCTGCATTTCAAATTCATGTTCAAATTCGTGCTCTTTATTAGAATAAGAAAATAAGCGTAAATCTCAATACTAATGAACTAACTTTGAATTTGACAGATCTATTGATTTATTTGAGAAAATCATTTGGTCCTCCAGACAAAATTTGACTCTTCAATAGTTTGTTTGTACAAGTTTTAAACTATTTTCAATGGCTTTACGGTCAAAAAATATCAATCAAATAGAATTCGATAAAATTTTAAGATTCGACAATTCTTTAGCGAATTTCTACTAATTTTTGTAGAGATTATTATCTGTATTGATGTATCGGTTGATTCCTAATATACATTTTGATTTATTTTGAATGTTTGCACATTCTATTTATCTGTTCTTTTTAATATCAATTCAAACCACAAAATCAATTAAATAATTTGATATTAAATATCACTTTTCTATCTATTCTTCAAATATAAAGTGAAAATAACATAATTTAATTATTATTTAATCTCATGGAATACTTATAATTGAGGTTTTTATAGATTTATATAGAAATGAATATTTTCATAATCAATGGAAATCAATGACTTATAATAATTAATTTATTACAATAATCTTATTCCACATATAATACAATGAGTTGAAAAATTAATATTAATCGATGTGTTCGTGTTGTGCTTCTGCTTCTCTCCATGTATTTCTTACTGTTTCTGCAATTGTTTTGAATAAATTTGACTTTCCGAACATATAAGCAAAACAAGAGATACAGAAAAGCCACGAAAATAATAATAAATAATCAAATCTTGGTTGAGGTGTACTCAAGAGTGGTCCCAAATGGTCCTCATCTGTGATGTTGGGCGACATGACTGGAGACATACCAGTCAATTGAGTTATATAACTGACAAAGCCTTCAATGGTAGGATCGCTTTCATTGACTTTTCCAACAATTTTTCCGTTATGAAAGAATAGAACACTCGGAACTCCTACTAATCCATATCTCATATTAACACTATAGAGTATAATAAAAAACATGATTATAAACTTGTAAAATAAGCATTACTGGTCAAATCAAACACAACATAACCATTGAAAATATGAATTTATATATTAAGCTGTAAGACCTGTTCAGTCCGTAAGCATCGATCGCCAATACATGAAACTGCGGGTAAATTCTCGCCAAAGCGTTGAAATGTTTGGCAGATTTAGCACTAAATGCACACCATTTATAATAAAATATAACAACAACACATTGCGCTCCAATGTTTTGACTTATATTCGGTTGAGTTTGTAGATAATCGGCGAGTGTTGTACTGTTTAATAGTATTACTGAAGAATTTTCTAAAGTCTATCAAAAAATGGTAAGAAATCATAATTAAAGCATCAGTTTTTGAATTAATCTTATACTAAAGATATGAATATACAATGTATCGCAAATTAATAAAAGTAAAAATAATAAAATAGTTACAAACAATTTTTGGCTATTCATAATCAAGTTAAGTATTATCGAGTCTTATACTTCTCTATCAATCAAATTATAACTTTTATATTATTTAAAAGTTCATTCAAAAAAGGGTTTCATCAATATTTTAGAAAAGTTTCAAATCCAATAATCAGAACAATAAATAATCTTAATAAACAGATTATTTTATTAACATTTCAAAACAACTTTTACTCAATTTTATGATAAGAACAAATTATTTTATAAAAAAAAGGCAAATTCTATAATTTGGAGTCTATATGAAACGAGACATAAATGAATGATTCTGTATTGAAATTCTCGCAACATTTAAGTGATATTATAATAATTGATACATGAAATTGAGAATTTTAAACTGTTGAATAATACCTAATAATACCTATCAAAAAGTAAGTTAATAAGCCTGAAGTTGCCGTAACTTATTCACAACACTAATAATACCTGAAAAAGTATTGAATTAATTTTCAATTTGTTATAATTTTTCAATTCTGACACGATTTTATAAAAATTTAATTAATTTATTCCCTAAATATTATTGTAGAGTAGAGTTGAGAAGAATTGAGCTCTTCTTCAATTAGTGAACAATTTGAGAAAAACATGTAATCGAAATCCATAGTAAAATCGAAAGAGTGAAAGTTAGCCAAATTCTAATCAAATCAAATTAGCGCTAAAAAGTTAAATCAAGTCAACGCAAGATCGGTTACAAAACGTAGAAAAAAATTAAACCAAAGTGTAATTCAATGGTTCTATAGAAGAGTTATTATTATGTTATTATTATGTTATTATTATGTTACATACATTGTATATTTCATTTAATTTGAAAATTATTGCAAAATTTTTCTCAAAAGACTGTATCATATTTGCTAAATAATAATTTTTTTCTAAAAGTTAATTTCGTATTAAATTGTGTGATTCAAAATAAAAATCAATAATAATAAATATTGAGTGGAAGTGGAGGTCTATTACATTGTTAATTGGCTTATCAAGTGAAAAAAGATCGAAAGTCAATTCGAAAGAGTCAAAGTTAGCAAAATTCAAATCAAAAGTAATTAAATAATTGCATTCAATCGAATACCGTAAGCGAAACACTAATTATAATACAGGTATACATACAGAGAGGGAGTCTCTCAATACTGTCTCAATTTGGTAACTGTTTTGCAGGCTTTCTCAAACTGCAGCCCACGGGCCAGATCTGGCGCTAAGCCAACATTTGTGGCCCAAACAATGTTCCTATCAATTGTTGAATATGCGTAAAAGCTTTCATCAATTAAGTTTTAAAAATTCATTTCGAGTAAATTTCTTTCAAATTTACAAAATTTAAAAGTATTGTGATATGAGATAAAATTAATTTTTTTTTTATAAAATGATGCTATGATGCTATATTCCAACAAAATCTGTCAACAACTACAACAACTATTAAACTATTACTCCAATATATTGTTGAGCATTTTTACCCAAATTTTGGGGTAATAGATAAAATGATTGAAAATATCAATTTTTTCCAAAAGAAGTGAAGATTGAGCTGTATTTTTGCCTTTACTATTTAAATGGGTCCGCCATTGTGTTTGACCCATAGAAACAGACTCGTGAGGTAAAAAAGTTTGAGAAACCCTAATGTAAAGCCATTGCTCAATAAAGTGGTATATATTCGGGAAAAGCTTCAAAATATGATTCACATTAACAGCATATACACAGCTATTATAGTATAATAAGCCAGTAAAGTATGTAATGTTGGATTTAAGGGCAGTATTTGATAGAGAGTGAGCACAAGTATATAAGGCTGTACAGAGATTGTACAGAGACTGTACACAGTCTGTATAGTATTTGTACATAGAATAGCGAATAAAGCGCACATTGGATTGCATTGAATTGCATTGGATTGCAGTACTAGTAATACTATTACTAAATGTACTGTAAATGTGCTGTAAATAAACACTAAATAATACAACAAAGAAGACATTTAATTATTTTATTTAATTCACTAAAAGTAAGTTTTTCTACATTTTTCTGTAATTTTGTGCAATAAATGTTAAAATTATGTTAATTATTTGAAACTTAATAAATAAATGATATTATTGTTAAATATGTTTAAGATATTGATTCAAATGTTTATTGATTTAAATTAATATATAATTATTTGTTGTTATGTTATGTTATGTTTTGATTCAATTTTTGGCTTTTATTTTGTGATTTCAGGGACAAAACGCACTGTTTTTGCCAACTCTTAAAGAGTACGCAAGTCTTTAACCATTAAACTATTGCACAATTGATTCGATTTTCTTTACAATTATTATTATTTAAATAAAAGGTGCAATACTTTCAATACTTTCAATACTATCAATACTTCAACAAATTATGATCTAATTTATTGGTTTATTTGTCATCAATTGGACCAAAAATTCATTTTCTATTAATAACTGTGAGTCTTGTATTCATTTATTTAAATATTTATTATTTGATTGCATTTCAAATCAAATACTTTTGAGAAATCAATTCAAATTGAAATTTCAATTCTAAATTTGAATAAATGTTTAAAAGTTTATTCAAATAATTGATAAAAATTGTGCGAAACGTGTTATTGATAATTGTATAGAAAGTATCAAGTCCTTGAACTTGAACGTAAACAAGACTTAAAAAACAATTTAAAGGGAAATACCTCTTAATGTTTCTTTGTTTTAGTTTAATTGAATAGAGTTGTGGAGTGTGTGGAGTGATTGGAATCATTGGAACGATGAGTCGCACAAATTTGAAGCAACAGCTGATGAAACAGCAACTCATTCAACAAGAAATGCGTGAAAAGCAGACACAACCAAGAATAGGACATTCATCACAAGCTCTTCAACCACAACATACAAGTATGGAATCAAGTTTACAACAGTTCTCAAATGTTCATAATTCGCATCAAATGATGCAAAAAGTACAACAAAGCCAACAATTGCGTGGTTTAGAGAATCCGACAAATTATCACGTTTTGCAAACTCAGAAACAGCAACACTCACAACACTC
>JAQFZT010002415.1:0-11677 GCA_034696325.1 Camisiidae sp. | reverse complement strand
AGATAAATTTGTTTTGTTGTTGTTTTTGATTTCAATAAATTTTGGAACATTCGAACCAACGATTTCTCTGAAGCCTAGTTGTCCGTAACGATTACTACCCCAACTGTAGACTCGACCGCTTTCTGTGAGTGCTAAAGAATGAAGAGCTCCACATGAAATAGCAACTATTTTCTGTTCATCGAATGTTTCAATTTTAAATGGTGTCGATTGAACATAATTGCTTTTGTTTCCAATTTGTCCAAATCTATTGCTACCCCACGCATATACTTCGCCACTTGCTGTCAAAGCCAAAGAATGCCAATAACCACAACTAATATCAACTATACTCTCATCACTCAATTTTTGAACCAATTGAGGCACAAAGCAATCATCATATGTCTCATTCCCCAACTGACCCGAACTATTATAGCCCCAAATATATACTTTGTTTTCATCAGTTCTGGCCATTACATGATTCAGACCATTTGCGAAATCAATAATCCCTTTATAACACAACTCACTGATAATCATCTTCTCATTGATTGCGTTCTTATGCCCGAAACCTATTAATCCATTATTATTACTTCCAATTGCATATACTTTACTGTCTTCGTTGACAAATAAAGCATTTTTCCCGAGTATATGATAAAAAGATTCGTTATTATAATCAGAGAAATGAAACGAAATTAACACATCTTCATCTGTATTAACTTCAATTTCAGTTTGTTTTCTATATTTTGCAATAATGTTCGGCGAAAAAAGTAAAGAGAAATTGTTTAAATGATCTTTTGTTTGAATAAAAACCTGATTAGAATTTTCTGAAATTCCATTTTGTTTATCGTCTAAACAAGAATTCATTATCATTTCAAAATCAATCGATATTTGATTTGATTTATAAGTTATTTGATAATAACTCAAGAAAATATTATTTAATGTTTTGAATTGAGTTTCTTTCGGAGTCGTCTCCAATTCTTCTCCGAATTTCCCCCAAATATAATAAATATTATTAACTGAAAGTGCAATTGAAATGTTATAAAGAAAATGTGATGCAATGTCTTTGTATTTGACCAAAGAATTTATTTTTTGAGGAGTCATTTGAGGAGCTTTACTGTTATTACCGATTTGTCCGAATCCGTCACCAAATAAATATATGTCTCCATCACTTGATAATAACATACTGTGATCAGGACCGCAACATATTTTCTGAATGAAAGCATAACTTTTATTATTTCTCACTTCTATGAGTTTTGGTTTATTTGTCTTCAAAACTCTTGTTCTGAACTTAATATTTGTTTCGTGATTTTCTTCTATCCCTAATTGTCCCAAATCATTATCTCCCCAACTGAAGGCGCATCCATTTTCTGTGAGAGCGAGTGAATGATTTAATCCACTTGAAATCGCGATTAATTTTTCACCATTAAATACATCCAACTTGAATGGTGTCAATTGAAACAATTCTTCACTTTCATTACCTATTTGTCCGAAATCATTATAACCCCAGACAAATAGTTCATTCTTTTCTGTTAATACAAGTGAATGATATGCCCCACAACTGACATCAACAATAATTTCATTAATTAAATATTCATTAATTTCTGGTTTATTGTACTTCAAATTTCTGATTCCATTTCCTAATTGTGAACAATCATTTTTACCCCAACTATAAATTTTTCCAACATTTGTAAGTCCAATCACATGATATAAACCATTAACAAAACTAATGATTCCTTTCCCACACAATTCTTTTATTATTTTTGGTTCATTAACTTGTCTGTTATGTCCAAAACCCAAAGCTCCCCAATCATTTTGTCCAAACCCAAAAACTGTGTCATCTTTGCTCACAATTAATACTTCACTCACTTTATGCCCGAAAACGAATATAATTTTGATATTTTTCAAAAAATCATCATTTAATTCACACAAAACATTAGTTTCAATATAAGTCGACATTTTGTTGTTTTCAATAAAATAAACAAGTACTTGAATCTCATGGAAACCATTGATAAGACATTACTTATTGATAAGACGTTGACAATCTTCTATTAAAAGGTCTCAAAAGTGTTCATCAACTCAACAGTATTGAGTCAAATCTTCAAGTGATATGAAAAGCTCCATATCATCACAGATTATAATATTTATATTTACATTATAATTTTTATTTTTGGTAATTTTTAGGGATCTATATCTTTTAGCTCCATAGTTTGTAAAGATTCTGGTAGCCCAATCTAGATCATTTGGTCAATTGTTTCGATCTTGACTGGTATCAAACTCTCGAGTTCAATTGTTTACTCGAAAACGAGTTTAATAATGTCTGTTATTATGTATGAAAATGCGCTATATTTTTATAAATTTTTTTCTTTCATTAAAGTCTCTTCTGAATGATATGACAACAAAATCCTTTTCTTAACAATAATTTATTAGAAGTTTTGAATAGAAGTTATGGAATACAATATTATTTAGCCTAGAATGCAACTCGTCTTGTTTGTGTCTATCATATCTATTAAAGGGTGATCAATAATATTTTCCACATATATGAGTTGAAAAGACTAAAATAATCACTTCAGTACATAAATTATGTACGAATGAAAAAATGTTTGAAATACCCCAAATTATTTATTTTAATTTTAATTTTAATAAGTTTAATTTTAAAATAAATTCATGAAATATAATATTTGAATAATTAATTGAATATTAAAAAACAAAAAATTAAATAATATTAGCAATACGTTTGCCATTATCTTTTTGACAAACTTTCATTCTCATTATTAAGTTATCAATAACATCATAAAAAGTTGAACCACTCAGCTCTTTAAAGGCATCATTAATCGCCATTTTAAGCTCATTGAAATTCTGATATGATTTCTTGAATACAGTCTCTTTCAAATAGGTGCAGGTGTTTGTTTATTGTTGATTAAAAGTTTTGCTAAAGTTAGGGTTAAAATTACATTGCAGGTGTTTAATCGTGAGATAGCTTTGGAAATATTTCATTCTAATACATCTATACTGAATTATTTGAATAAAATATCTTTTTTCTGAATTTTTAATAACATATATTTTTTCAACGTTTATTATGTCATCAAATGATTATTTTAGTCTTTTCAACTCATATATGTGGAAAACATTATTGATCACCCTTTAAAACAAAAATCTTCTTTATATAGGTTCTCTTAACCTCATTTCTAATCTAAATATCTAAGTTACAGTTTCTTTAATTATAATTGTAGTTTCTCTATTACTGCACGGTTATTTCTAATATAAAAATTTATTTAATTATTTATTTATAACAATGTTTCTATGAGTTTATTGAACTTAATTACTTAAATCTAGTTTCTTAGCATAACTACATCTTTATATAATAATAATCTATAAATAACATATAAGTAGGTTTCTCTATTATTTTTATAACTTCACATAGCTCCCTTATCATGATCTCAAGTCTCTTTGAGATAAAAGGTTTCAAGAGCATATGTCTAACCTTGAATATAAATATTTATATATTTTCATTAGATTATACTTTTTTTTGAAGAGAAAAAGCTTTCGTATAAATTGAAATACCATTCAGTTAACTTAAAATTATGAGCTAAAAACCTTCTATATTATAATGAATATAAATTTGTTCCTCTGCTGCTCTCCATGTATCTGGAACTTCAATCAATGATAATATCTTCTCCACTGCGCAATTTTCATTCACTATCACAATGCCGTTGTTTCTTATTATGGTCTGAAGGAATTTTCTCATATTATGTCAGAAAATGAAGGAAAAAATTATCAAATAATTACTGATTATTACGAAAATATAATTTCAATCAAAGACTCGACTAATATTCAATACTTTACTCACTTTTGACATCAATTATAACTATTGCAAATGATATTATCAATAATAATAAATTTATTAATGACTTGTATTTATTAATGACTTGACTATTTATATTGAACAAATATTAGAAAATATAATAAAATTGGGGTATTCTATAGAATATGGGCCGAGCCCCCAGGGGCGTGGCATATATATTTTGATATATTAAATTGATAAGATTACATATTGATAAGATGTTGACATTCTTTTATTAAAAGCTCTCGAAAGTGTTACACAACTCAACTGCAATTAACTGATGGGAAATATTACACGAAATATAAACACCGAAGATTATAATAATTATATTAAAATTAAGTTTTCACTTCATATTTAATATACAATTGAAATTACATATAAACATAAAGATAAGCAAAAAATTAAAAGTAAAATTCAGTGAAATTAGATTAACTTTCACTCAAATTATCAATCACTTAAGTGAAAATTATAACAAATATTGCATATTTTTACCTCTACTAAACTTAATTATAGCAAATAATACTTTTAATGCAGATGAAAAAGAAGAAACATTAGTTTCAATATAAGTCGATATTTTGTTGTCTTCAATAAGACGTTGACAATCTTCTATTAAAAGGCCTCAAAAGTGTTCATCAACTCAACAGTATTGAGTCAACTCTTCAACTGATATGAAAATCTCCATATCATCAGAGATTATAATATTTATATTCCTTGAATTTCAAACAAAATGTTGAAATTTTTCTGGGATATCCAGGTACAAATTTCGATCTGGGGGCAAAAAGAGGGCTAACCGTTCTTTTGGGGCTAAAGGCTTGACATGTCTGGTGGGCTAAACATATATAGTTGGGTTATAACTTAAACTGATTCTAAATTTTACATTTGAAAACTTAATTGTTTGATAATATTCAGGTGGAGCTATATATATAACTTTTAGCTCAATAGTTTATAACGGGCGTGAAACGAAGCAAATGAGCTGTTATAGTAATTTTTCGAAGTCATCTAATGTTCAACTATATTTAATATCTAATATCTAATAACTAATATTTTTATCTTATATTTCAAAGCTTAAAGTTAAAAAATATTATACTTTTCCAATTACATCTTTCATTTCGATGGCCAGAATGCTATTTTCACTGTAGTATTTCCTTTTTAACTTTTGAGATTTTGATAGAAACATTAGTACTTCAAAATACACTTTTTTTCTTAATGTTATAATCAATTTTTGATTGAAGGATAGAAATTTATAATTTAAGAAGTATTTGAAAATTTTTAATTTTAATTGAAAAAGGAAACTTCTAAACTATATATTAAATAATTTGTGCTGAAAATTTCTGCTTTTCAAACTAGAATAAGGAATTAATAGTAAAGTAAATATAAGTAATTTAGAATGATTTTGTTATTAAAATAACTATCCATATTTCGATATCCATCCATCTGTTAGTTCAATGAGACCGATATATTCTTTAAAATATTTAATTTGTTAGCCCCGGATTGAGGTCGACTCTCACTTTTCCCATACAAGTTCCTTCACATTTTCCACCAACTATTCTGAAAAGTGCATAATCGCTTTCCCTTTTTGTTGAAGAGCATTCTTTTCTAAATATATTCATCAAATAAAATTTGCCTCCTTTACAAACAAAGTCATTGATTGTAGCGTATAGAGTGAAAACTTCATCACCTATAATAATGAATATTATATAAAAAACAAAAATTAGCATTTAAAAAATGAAAAATATTACCGTTTGAGCGATTTGACACTGAATCTATATTATAGAGAGATAACGGGATGACTTTATTTCCAAGAGTTAGATTGAACAAATTATTTTGTTTCGAAAAAGAAATGCCGGTACAACTGATAATCTCTGAAGAAGTGTAAGAAAAGTCGGCTTTCACTTCTCTAAGAGCTGAACCAGGATTACATTTATATCTAGCATTAACAGTAATTGCAGTTCCAGTTGATTGAGCATCAACTTCAATCACAAATCGATTCGAATAAATCAAGTGTTAATATTTACTTTACAATAATAATAATTTTGATTAAATTTTAAAAACTCACTCAAATACTCGTTATAACAAATGATAAAATTCAAACTCTGGAAAATCACTCCCAATATTATTAAAATATACATTTCAATAGTTCTTGTTTTGTTTTACTAAATTTTTAATTTGATCTGAGCTTTTTATAAAGAGTTTCCAAAATAAATTAAGTTAACTAGTGGTGTGATTTGATTTGATAACTAGTAATTTGATATTTCAAACATTTTTCAGATCAAAACATTGACAAATTTAAACTTTTTCCTTTTACTTTAAATATTCGATTTGTTCGAAATATGGAAAACATTGAAAGATAAGATCACAAAAATTAATAACTAAATAGGGTATAGTTGATAAGCTTTTCAATAACAACAAAAATATTGGACTACTTTCAATTTGATCAGATTAAACTTTAGTTTAGTTGTTATTTAATTATTATTTTTGTTGAACTATTTAATGTCTACCGGTAAAGTTCTTATTAAGTTAAATATTTACGCATAATTAATATATTATTTTTGTTAATTTGATTTTAATTGTGTCGAACAATTTCAATTATAAGGTTATTTTTTTGTTTGAGATAAAACATGTTAATTTTAACGATAAGATAAGCAAAATTGCTTGAACTTTTGAATATTCTCTGCTTTTTAATTCTAATTCAAACTAATATCATAAAATATTTTCGACAAATCAAATAAGGTCTAGTGTTTAGCTTCCAAACATGATTTTTCTCCAATAGGTCTAGAAACTGAGAAAAAAAGTTTGAGTTATTTCGAAATTGGATTTATTGTATTTGAAAATTTGAAATTTACTAATTAATATCAATATTAAATAGTTTCGGAGTAATAATTCTAAGACTATTAATGTCCGCTTTTTGTCATAATGTTTGGTTTGCAATACTTCTGGATCTATATTCGGTGTGAATAGTTTTTAATTAAAACGTGTAAACAATGATTTTTGGATTTATAGCAGTACATAATATAAGATATGCAGAGAAAGTTTTCAGTTTCTCGTATTTCTCCAATTATTAGGTAGCGGTACAGTTATTCGTGCAAAATAGAACAAATCAAGAGGTGTTTCTCAATACACGAGTTACTAAAATGTGCTCATAGGATCTGCCAATTTTTAATTTCTCTATAATTCAGTTATATTTATTCGAAATTTTAAGTCTCTAACTCTTTTAATTGAAAAGTTATTCAGTCGGAACAGATAAAATGCTCGCTCTGCATATGCCCATAACTGTAACGGGTTAGGCATTCATTTCTGAAAGCTAATAAAAATATAATGAAAGCTTTGACTGCTTTCTTATTAAAAAATTAACAATACTCTATACGAGCCAAATTTTCATTAAAATAAGTGGTTTGCTATAAAGTACAAAACACTTCTTAACTCACACATACAAAATAAAATACTTTCTGAGTTTCTTGTGATTAATGGCTTACTATGATATATATCTGATACAAATCTTATCAATCAGTAATACTTAAATTCAAACTTTAATGAATAAAGTTCCCAAATACTTAAAAGAAATTTAGTTATTAAATATGCTATGCTATCCAAATAAGCCCTTTTCATTACGATACTTCTTCTCTTCAAATAATAGAAGCTTTTATTATAAGTTTTGTTAATTTCATCAATAATACAAAATATTTTTCATAGTTCAATGGAATTTCAAAGTTCAATGACAAACAACGAGTTTTTACTATCTTTCTAACACTGATAAAAAAAAACTATTATCACTGTTCAGTACTGTAAAAGTTAGTGTGAAGCACATCTATTGAAGCGATTGAATGCAATGCTAGAGATTAATTTTATTGCTTAGAAAAAAATGTCTGAAATAAGTAATATTATTAATAATAATTTGAAAATTTTGATTCAATTTATAGACATCGATAAAGTAATTACAGAATTTAGATCCAAACCAATATTCCATAAATATTTGGATTTATTGGACGACATAACTGAAGTCATATAATATATGTTTGAGAGCCGCAAAAAAATCACTTCATACCATTTATTATTATATGTTTCTAATACTAAGTTTACTCAAATATAAGTGTTTGAAGAATCTTTTTGATCAAAGGCAAAACTCATTTCAATTAAAAAACGTTATAAGTTATGAAATATAATAATTATTATTGATTTTTTAAAATTTGAGATTTATAGTCATTAGTTTTAATTGATATAAAAGGAAAACAAATAAATGAATAAACGTTTTGAACTATTGATTGATAGAGTCCTGAATTTTTTATTATAGAATAGTGGTCTTTAAGACTAAATCGTTTTCCAGATACTGTTTCAATAAAGTGCAATTCATTCATTCATTTAAATCTTAAGTTCAACAAAACTTTTGTTAATCAATAAGTCCTACAACTTATAAATAAGCGCTTTTCAATTAATAAAATAAGAACTGAGTTCATCCTCGGATAGAACAATTTTCTGAGTCCTTCACAGATTACCTATTATTAAAAACATTCAATATTAAATTGTGTGCGTTTTTTGCTACTCAAATGCTTATATTCTCAATTCAAATAACAAGAGTTTAAATCTAATTTATGTTCAATCATTCTGTTTAAAGTTTATTAAATGTTTTCATAGGGAAGCCCTGAATCTAAATCATTTTGAAATATGTAATCCTATTTTTCATCATTTAGATTTTGAAGTTATTATAAAGAAAAATTTAGATGCGAATGAGATTTACAAAGAGTTGTTATTACTTTCTAAGAGTGATAAATTGAAAGAACACAGCGCTTTCATGTTCGCGAGTATAACGCACGGCAATGAAAACGCACAAATTTATGGGTTTGTGGAAAATCATTAGAAATCAAAGAATTGGTTGAATTATTTAATGATGAAAAGTGTCCTCATTTGCAACGAAAGCCACGAATGTTTTTCTTCAATTTTTGTCGAGGATATAAGACTTTTTCACAAATTTTATTATTCACAATAGCTCTAAAATTACACGATTCTAATTAGTATTAACATAGACTCATTATACTGTAACATCAGTATTTATTATAATCTATTTTTTAAGCATATCTAGCATTCATTTTTTAATAAGATAATGATTGATAAATTCAGACACTAGAATGAATTTCATATTATTGAGCCAATCTTGTATCATAAGATTTTAACAGTTTATTTTAAGTATATCGCATAATACATTTATTAAAAGATTATTTTTCTAATTTCTAATCTCGAGCTAGAATAAACAATACAAATTCGGTGGGTTTAAAAAAGATATAAGCTATCAACTTTATTCAAATCATTTATATTATTTATTTTTTGTCATTACAAACATTTACAGGTATTTCATTTTTACCCAACGTATGAAAATGCATCTCAAGTCTGCCCTGAAGATGATCTTACTTTAGATCGAAAATGTTTGACTTTTATAAAATATTTATTTTCAACAACCCTTTGCACTGTTTATTTAGTAATAAAATCTAACTAATAGAAAATATATCTTATTTTAGAATAATATAATTTTAACTAAAAATAACTTCACTGACAATCAATTGAAAAATTTGTTCAAAAAAAATCATTATTCGTTAAAATAAGATTTTAAAAATTTTCATTAGATGATAGCTTAAAACGCACGGCTACAACACTCGGTCAAAGGACAAAATTTATTAAAAGAACAGTTCCAAAGATCTACGTTTTATCATATGTTACTCAACACTTGACAGTAATCTTCTCTTGAATAAACTATAAGACTTAACATCTTTTGTCTATAAATTGGACGACATTTATAAGGCAAGTTATAAGGCAGAAGTCGATTGGAATGAAGGAACTAAATTTGGTAAAGCACTGGCAGATAGTTTGTTGAAAGAGCCCTCCGTAAAGATCTCAATGCACTATTAATTTTGGTAAGATTTTAAAATTATTGTAACCGAAGTATATAATTGTTATAAAATTTTTATAATTTATAATTAATTTTATGAATAAAACAAATATTAATTTTAAAAATTTTTAGGCGAATCAAGAAGTTGAAGAAACAGAAACTAATCAACCAATTGTTTTGATACAGAGCTTGAGAAGACAAGTCTTTTTTCTCTTGAGTTGACTTGAGAATTCACTAAATAGTTCATAGTGTATATTAAGTATTACTATGAGATCGATATTTTAGTAAAATCTCAAGTCCAACAATTGTTTTCAAGTCCAAGATTGAGATTTAAGTTCAGACTCAAATATCTGAGGAAAACCACTACAGACATCCAAAGGACATCATTTTAGGGCTGAACTGAAAATTTATATCAGAATTATATGAGAGCACTTTCACAATAGACTTTTCTATGAATCTGATTCATTCTGAATCTGATTAAATAAAAATCTATTATTGTTTACTTTTTGTTGCGAAATATTTTTTGTATATATTTTTATTCACTAAATTGATAGATATTTTAATTTATTTAATCATTTAGCAGTAATTCTTATTATTTTACCTTAAAATGAGTTGAAATATAAATTAGCTTTATATTTATTGAAACCTATTAAAGATGATTTATCATTAAAACCAATTCCAATTGAGCCCTATCAAATCAAATCAAATTTTAAATTCAATCATAACATGTTGATTAAATTACAGTGAGTTAAATTTCTCAATTAAAAATGATTCACATAATGATATAAAAGTTACAAATCGTTTTTCGTTTCTTATTAATACAGGCAATGAGTTAAATAAATTAATTGTATAAATGAAAAAGTTTTTATCACAAAATTGCACTCTTGTATGAATACTAGCCAACAGAAAATCATTTCTAGTGTCTTTGATGGTTAAAATATTGTTCCACTTAAGTGGCACATCATTGAAATTGTAAATTAATTTAAATAAATATTTTAAGATTTTAAAATTTGTTCGTACCTTTACTTGACCAATCTTTCAGAATAGCTTATTTCATAAAATTTAGATTTATTACAAATATATTTAGTAACATGTTTTTGTATATATTCTATTCTTTTAATTTGCATTTTGTTTGGATTCCATGTAAAAAACAATATTCAATTAAAGGTAAAATATAAACCTTATATAGTTGAGTAAGAATTGAGGGACTGGCAAATGGACACAATCTTTTAATAGTAGTCCAGTTTCTCATAGAAGATGTATAAATATAGTCTGCCTGATCATTAAAAGATAACTTATTGTCTATTAAAACTACTAAATGTCTGTGTTTCTGTTCAATCGGAATTAATTGATTATTTATTTTATATAATGGAAGATCGATAGACTTTTTTAATGTGAATCTGATATGCACTGATTTGGAAGCATTTAACTTCAGGTTGTTTTCCTCACTCCAACTCTGAATTGCATCCAAATCAGCCTTCAGAAGACTGGTATGAGATTCGTCGTCTCGTCGTCTCGTCATTTCGTTTGCATATTGTTTAGATTTTGAAAAACGTATAACATTTACAAGTTTTCCAATATAAATATTAAATAATACAGGATTAAGTTTACCGCCCTGTATATCACCTGAGAGAACATCAAAAAGTTCTGATTTAAAATTATCTAATTTTACAAATTGTTTTCTATCTGTTAGAAAACTCATAATAATTGTTAATATTTTTGCTACAATACCGATAGAATATAATTGAATGATGAGTCTAGAATGTGATGCACTCATCAATACAAATAAGAGAGCTGTTATCGAAAGCTATAGTTATATCATATAACATACTACTGGTGCCAGAAGTATGTCCGGTTCTTAACATATATACTTTCACTCAATACACCTTTTTTGTGTATACAGATGTACTTACAAATAACTGATAATAAACTGATTAAGTTTCTCAATCATTAGCTTTGAATGTTTGAAATATTACTCAAAAATACTG
>JAQFZT010002414.1:0-11683 GCA_034696325.1 Camisiidae sp. | reverse complement strand
TATTGAATCAAATGATTTTTATTGATTTTCTTGTATTTAAATGGAATTTTTGACGCATTAAGCGATAACCCGTTTCTTTATCTGTTAAACCTCTCATACTATGTATATGTTTTACAATTTTATATTAACACCAAATTCGCGTTTTTCCAGATTTTTTTAAGAGTATAGTAACTCCTCTATTTGAGTTATGGGACCAATTCTTGTCTTCTTCTTTATCACGACAACTTATTATTAATCTTCGTTTCAATGATGAACAGTGGAACAGCTCATTTGCCAAAATTAAATTGAAACGCAGGCACTCTATCAGTGTCTTCACTGCCAAACAAATCGATAAGTCTTTCAAAAGAAGCGATTCTTTGAATAATCTCAAGAACATTACCGTCGAATTGAGTTTAAATGATTTTAAAAGTGCTTATAAAACAGATAATAAAAAATGTGTCAATGGATGTGGAACTCCGCCCAATAATGAAGAATCGAATGGAAGATATTCTAATAAATCGAAAGTTTTATGGGATTTGCAAATGGATGAAGAAGAAGAGGAGGAGGAAGAGAATGAAACGATAGCGTGCAATATTAAACCTCCACAAGCTTTCCAAACACCGCCACAAATGCCATCGCATGCCTCCTATTTCTTTGAAAAGGTTTTGATTGATTTAATGCCTATATTGAGATGATTTAATGAGCAATAATTGTTGTATTTGTCAGAAGCACATGATTGGTCGACGGGGTTCAGCTCCGGGTTGTATTGGTATTTATACGAGCTGTGAATTGGCGGCTGCGGCCGCCTTAGTCTTCCTTCACGGAGCCGTTACATCCCAAGACCAACAAAGACGCTCATCATTTCCTGCCGATAAAGTCGGTGCTGCCCGTAATTCAGCCAATAATATACATAATATTACAAATGGTGCTAAAATCAACAGATCGAGTGCTATGAGAGGCCGATCACTAGAATATTTGGTGTCTTCATTGACGAAAAATAAAGGTTATTATCCTTCCTATGCTTCCACAAGCAGTGCTCAACATCACAGTAAATTCCTGCGAAGACAGGCCTGTTCTCTTGACTCGGGTGCAGATTCACCTGCTTTGCAGTGGTTTTTTAATGGCAAACCCAGACGAGGATCTGTTCCTCAAGAGATTCTCATCGAATCTTTGAGTAATTATACCGCTTAATCAATTAGAAGCCCGAGCATTAATAGTGCCAAACAATCAGGTAATGCACTCAATGCCCTCTGGCTTTCATGTAAAAGTGTGTGAAAAGTAGGCTTTAGAGGAGAAATGATTTATACATTACACTATGTGTTGCATTCTCTATGCAATAATTGCTCACAAGAATAAGATTTATTACAGGATATGTAAAAAATCAATACAAAATACAGCGATGGGAAGAGAAGTATTTGAGCCAATATTTATATGCTGTTTATATACTAGTCAATCAATCTATTCCTTCCCTCAATTCAAATCAATGCTCAAACTTTTGAGTGCATTTTTAATTATTATTATTACTATAATTATAATTATATAGTATAGTATGTGTAGAGTCTTAGGTGTGTAGAGTGTTTTCACCAAAAACTTCAACTAAATAACTGCTTAAAGTCAGACTATTTGTCTTCATTATTGCTATTTTGACTTTTGATCTTTCTTTAAGCAGTCATTTAATTGTATTATAACTTGAATAGTGAGTGTTTGAGGTTTTAAATTATAACTTGAATAGAGGTTTTAAAGTGCAATGTTTGCAATGTTAAGCAAATAAACTTTGTTCCATAGGTATTGTTTTCTTTTATTAATTAAATCAAACTTTAACTTCAATAATAAATCTAGAGTTAAATGTAAATAAGGTTTGCTTTACTACAATATAAGGTTTTTGGTCTGCATTTTGTGCATATATTGCATAATTACCACATTTAACACAATCTCTAGTCTTTTTCTAACATCAAATCAACAATTTTTCATCATTCGATTCAACTATTGGTTTATTGGAAAAATAGGTAGAAATCGTTTATCAAATGCTTAGGGTATAAATACTAGTAAAACTTGAAACTTTTTTAGACGTATTTGAATATGATTTTTGCCCATTACTGTAGGCGAAAGACTCAATATTATGTGTTTGTATTTCTAGTTCATAACTCTTTTGAGTGATGAGGTTTTTAATTTGTACATTAAATGTCTCACAAGTTTTCTGTGTGTAATTAACAAAATCAAATTTTTAACAATGAATACAATAAAAACTTTTATATAAAAAACAATATCAATCAAATGACATCATAGTCTTCATTCAATAACTTATGAACAGGTTTTCTGTCTCCAAATTCTGTATAAAGATTTGAATAAAACTAATTTATAACTTAATTTTACTGTTAAGGTCTAGACTTTATGATTCATTAAATGAACATTTATTAATGTTTTCGCTGATACTTATCAATTGATTTTTTAGACAAACTTCACTTTTAATGGAATCCAATAATGTTTAACTAGGCTTTAAAAAAGTTGTTTAACAGGTGTAAATTTGCTTTGAATGAAGTTTCATAACGAATATAATCAATGAATTTGTCATTTTCTTATGATTCAATTTGTACTCAACTTTAATAATTGTTTTTATGCAAAATTCTAATCAATTCAATATCAAAACAATTTGTAAAATTGAAGTTTTCATTAATAAAATGTTTACAAGAAACCAATAGCTTTCTTATACCTTATATAATGATAATAATATATATGATATCTTTATTTTGAGCTCATTTCAAACTCAATTTATAATCGCTTATTATCATAACTTTAGGATTTAATCCAAATTTCACGTCAAATATATACCATAACCATAACCCCCTGACCTCCATGACCCTTCAAGTTACTGTAGTATCCATTAGTTCGAGCAAAGGTTTGCAAATGCAAAAAGGTTTTCATAACTTTGAGAATAAATCATTTCTAAAATCTCACTTATATTCATGGGGAAGATATTTGATTTCTTACTTAAACTTCTTTTTCCTTTTCGTTTCTTATGTAAGAGTTTTTTTCGAAAGAATTTTGCCTCAAAATCATTCATAGTATTTGTGAGAAAATTTTCAAACATTCAAAGCTAAAGATTGAGAAAAATAATCAGTTATTTGTGAGTACATCTGTGTACTCAAAAAGGTTATTGAGTCAAAGTATATATGTATATATGTTAAGAATCGGAGGAACTTTTGGTACCAGTAGTAGACTCATCATTTTCAAGAGTTAACATTAGAGATCACTTTCCCATTGTTAGAATCAAGTTTCACTCAATCATTCAGTTTCAGGAATTTTTAATCTAAAATTCTTGAAAATTAATTTTAAAAATCAATTTTCTCATTGTGAATAACTGTAGCCAACATAATAGAAACAGAACATTCGGATTGAGAGTCAATTGATGTGATTTTCACATGAATCTCATCTAATAAGTGCTCCTTTTCTCTCAATGAAAATAAGGTCTCGAATATGCTCTCGATTGAGATCCAGAACTTGAATGAGAAGATAGTTTTTTGGGGTACTAAAAAAGTCAGAAAATAAGTTTCTTTTGGGATCAAACTTATAAGTAATGAAAGTTTTGGAAAAAAATTCAATAAATCTCTGATAGATGCCCAACAACTTATTTAAATTTATCTGAATTGTACTATAAGGAAAAAAATCTTTGTTAAGAGGGATTACTTTAATATTTAAAAGATGTATCTTTAAGTTTCAAAAACTTATTAGTCTGAGTCATTACTGATGATAAAAACTTTTGCATTCAAAGTTTTATTACTTTATTAGTTTATTAAATGTTTCCCCTATTCTGTATGTCTTGTATTGGTTATCATCATTTCTACATGCTTTAACTGTTGAGTCAATGGAATGGGTCTTAGGTCAATGGTCAAAGGTGAATGGAATTCAAACATCAAATAGTCTTAGTAGGGTTGAAATACTTGTTAAATTTGAATTTAATTTGATTGTGCAACTTCATTAGTCTTCGACCTGCCACATTAGAAACTAAGCTATTCAATAAGTGTTAGCCCTCTCAACTTGATTTTTCATCAAAAATTCTATTTAAACTATGATAATGACCTTCACATTTTAGATCTCATTTCGTTTAAAAGATATGAATTTTTCAAATAATATTATGGAATTGCAATTTTCGACTTTTAAACTTGAATATCTCGACTACTGTTCGTTAGATTATTTCACGAGTAGTATATATATGACCCTAAGGTCAAAAGCTAAAGGTAGATAGGAATAGTATAGAAATGGGATACACTTCAATTATATCCCAAAAAATCAATTCTAACCATAAAATCTAGTAAATTATTTCTGATAAATTTATGAAATTTTGGTAAAACCGCTCAATCCAAATTCAAATACTCGAATGCCTTTTGAGTGTAGCTTAAATTAGCGCTATTATACCATACCTATTATATACATACTGTATATGAAGGCTGTCCCCAAAGAACAGCATAAGTCCCATTCAAATTCAATAGGACTTATGCTGTTCTTTGGGGACAGCCTTCATATACAGAAAAAGGTGTGCATTATCTAAACCAGAAATAGAGTTCACTCCCCTTTACTAACAATTTGTGCCTTTTTTACACTTCACATCTCATACATTCCCACAGTTTTCCCACAATAGTATAGTTTTGTTTTGAACAAAAAAACGAATAATATTTTAGACCAATCACTGATAAGAACTGAATGTTTAAAATAATCTCTAGTTTTTAAGCATTTGACTGTCATTTGTTTTAGTGTTTTGTGTAAATTAAAAATTTGATTTTAATTGAAGTGAATGAAAGAATGAGTGAAAGAATGGCTGAATGGGAGTTAAGTAAAGAAAATGTGGAGCCGATTAAAGAGGGAAGAAATATGAATAGTTTGAAAGCAGCTCTCACTTTAACAAACAATCAAAACAATTATAATATTAGAGAAATCACTAGAAAGTGAGTCAACTCTTATTATTATTTAAATGAAACTTTAATTTTGATTTTGATTTCTATTCAATTAATCAATTGATTGTTTTAAAGAGAATTTGAGGCCGAATTGCGGACATACAGTGGACCTGATCCGCTCTCTGTTTACCACAAATACATCCAATGGATTGAACAGAATTATCCCGAAGGAGGAAATGAGGCCAAACTCAAAACTGTTTTGGAAAAATGTATTGAGCAGTTCTATTCTTCAGATCAATACCGAAACGACTCACGACTTATGACAATATTTCTTAAATTTATAAAACGAGTGGACAGTCCTTTAGAACTCTTTAACTATTTTCATGAGAATGGTTTCGGAACCCAATTGTCTGAGTTTTACATAAACTGGTCCTTTCATTTGGAGAATCATAAGAACACCAAAAGAGCTGTTGAAGTGTTGCGTTTGGGTCTCGAGAAAAGGGCTGAACCGAAAGCTTCTCTCCTGAGAGCTCAAGAACAGTTGGAAACACGTGTCGCGAAAGCCATTGCAAACGGATTAGTCGATGAATTAAATGAAAATGAAGAACAGATCAGAAAACCTTTGAATAAATTGAAGGAAAAAACTAAAAAAGGCAAAAGTGAGGCTCCGGTCAAACGGGTTGGAAATGCTGTCAAGAATACAAAGAGTGGGCTCAAGAGCTCTGAACAAAAATCTCAAAATTCGAATAAAGTTCCGATAATTTATAGCGATGAAAACGATGCCACTGTTCAAGTGAAAACAGTTCCAAAACCTGAAGCGAGTCGTCATGTAAAGCATATCTCATCTGTTGGTCAGGAAAATGAACAAAAACCTGGAAAATGGAGCGAAAATCAAATTAAACAGAAATCCATTAAAACAAATGCAAAGCCAACGTTTGCCATTCATGCCGACGACTCAGATGATGAACAGATCAATCTCTTTAAACCACCTCAAAGTAACGCACTTAAAGTTCGTGCGCGTAATGCCGAAAGCCCTCCGATCGCGCGCTTCGAAAAACCGGATCCTTTGAAAAAATTCATGTTTAATGAGAAAAAAATATATGCGGGCGGAGAAGAGTTCTCTTTTGAAGAGATAAGAGGCAAGAAATGGTTGTCCGCAAAAAGAAAAGAAGAAGAACTGTTGAGAAATCAGAAATTGGAAGAAGAAGTGGCACAACTTCGCAAACAAGTCCAACTTTTACTTAATTCCCAACAAAATAAAGTAATCAAAGAAAGTGAAAGTGTTTCCAATCCTGTTATCGAACAAAATAAAGAAAGTTCTTCACCTCAGGCTTCAAGTGCTGATTCAAGTAATGCCAAATCGGTATCAAATGGTAATGTAAGTAAAGGAACTTTAAGTATGATGAGAGAGCTCTGTTGGAACGGAACACTCGCTAACAATGAAATGCCCGAAAATGTAGCAAAACTTGACATCAATGAGAAGGAGTGCAAAACTAATGAGAATTTTTTGATATATTCCGATCGAACCATTTTATCGACAAGTAATCAACGGAATGAAAAAGCATCCAAACGAAGAGATTCATTCAATGAAACCGGATATACGAACGAAGCGTTCACTATAGCTTTGCCTAAAAGTGAAGATGATTTCATCGCTACATGTTTTTCAACACCAATGGCTGACAAATCGAAGAAAATCATCAATAATATCGATATAGCAGTTACGCAACACAATAACGTTAATTTTGTGGGCGGAATGACTGCTAAATTGAGTCCAATCGTCGAAACGAGTAGAGAGTATAACAGCAAGTCTTCCTCGTCTTCATCCGGAACTATGAGCAGCGCTGGAGTTTCGGCCATCAGTAGAAGACAGAGAGCTTTTTCAGGAGTCGAAAATATAGATCCATTTGATATAATAATTTTGACACAACTAATGGAATCACTGCCAGAACCAATCGAATCAAGAAAAGGCTTTTTCAGAGTTAAAAAGGCTTTACCAAAAATAAAACGAAGAGAAACTACTCTGAAGTTGGGAAACGATCACTATTTAATTGATAGTTTGGTAGCGACCGGAGCCTACGCTCATGTCTATTCAGCACAAATAGACGACACTTCCGATTCATACGATACCGAAGATTCAACCAACTGTAGCGGTTTGAGTAAAATTGTTTCACAAAAATGGTTCGCTTTAAAGATTTCAAAGCCACCGAATCCCTGGGAGTTTTACATTTGCGATGAACTCCATAAAAGACTCAACCGATCCAAGCAGTTACCCGATATTGTAAGTCATATTCTATAATCATTTCAATATTATTCACGTCAAAATTATTTTTAGGAATTATCAGTTATGTCCGCCAATCCAACGGTTATGTTCAAAGACGGAAGTGTTCTGGTCGATGAATTGGTTCCATACGGAACGCTCATTAATGTCATGAATATATGCAAAAAACAAGATAAAACGTTTCCCAAATCATTAATAGCTTATTATTCGCTGGAATTGATACAAATAGTACAACAAATACATAAATGCCAAATAATTCACGCAGATATGAAACCGGACAATGTCTTAATATTGAACTTGTATGCAATCATTTCACTCTTATATTATTAGTTAATATATATTCAATACTTATGTAACATTTTATTTTCAGTCCTATGAGAGAAGATGTGAATAATGTGTTGAAGAGAACAACTTCTCTCAAAGTAATAGATTTCGGCCGATCTATAGATATGCAAATTTTAGCCGAAGGAACAACTTTTAATATAAGTGTTCAAACCAAAGGATCTCAATGTTGTGAAATGTTAGACTCAAAGCCATGGACTTATCAGGTAATTAACAATTTAATTACTCCATCACTTGTTCATTATAAATGAGAGTTCACTAAATTCCATATTTTATTTATAGACCGATTGGTTCGGAGTTTTGGATTGCATTCATGTTATGCTATTTGGAGATTATATAAAAGTCAGGAAAAATAAGGCCAATAAATGGGAAATCGTTGAAAAGTTTAAGCGATACCATCAGACAGACATTTGGGAACCACTATTTGAAACTTTGCTCAACATTCCTGACTGTCATGAAATGCCAGATTTGAGTCAATACATCGAATCTCTTAATCAATATGTTAAGCAAAATATAAATCAAATCGTTAAAGACGCGAACGATCTTGAAATTATGAACGATTCGGCGACGAAGAAACGCAAATAAAAATTAACATTTATTGGTATAAAGAGAAGAATGGTTTCATTGAGCTGTTTAGTGAAAACTTTATAATTTATTTATACAATGATTTATCCATTTTGCACTCGAGCTGCGATTTTTCTTTGAATATCTTCATCATCCAATTGGTCTAAACTTAATAAAGAGATACCCAACTGATCGTCCTATATATACAAACATTTTTAAGTCTTATTCACAATAATTTTATGAGTCTATAATCAATAATAAAAATATTTTATTCACTCTCGTAAAGGGCTGAGCCATTTGTCTTAAAAATCTTTTGGATATTTGAACTGCTTCCTCAACGCTTAAGTTGAGGACTGAATCTTTGAGGTGTTCTTGAATCCATTTGGGCAACTTTTTCAGTTTGTCTGCTCGTGAAAAACGCTATCAATTTTGAAAAAATATAAACAATTATTTGCAACATAACTAGTTATACAGCATTCACCTTATCTGCGAAACACATGATTCCATAATCAGTTTTCCCTCTGACAGCTCGTCCCACACATTGAGCCGCGTGTCTCATGGCGTCAAATGTTAGAAAATCATTTTCGCGAATCTGAAACTGATCGCGAAGATATTCAAGTCTTGCTTTTAAAATACGTGATTGAGTGTAAACGTATGGAATCCCAAACATGATAACACAACGACCCAAATGATGATCAAAATCGATACCTTCGGAGACCTTTCCTCTGGCGACAGAGAGAAGAACAGCTCCGCGACCGTTCTCACAGGCCTTGACATAGTTATAAAGAGCTAAACTGGTTTCTGCTGCGTCTTGTGTTTCAATAAATAGTAATTTATTTCTTTGAATCGAATCGATGATCCCCTGTTCATACCATGAAGAGACGATCTGTTCCATATAGAGATAACTCGTGAAAAAACAAACCACACCGTCGGGTACTATCGATGACATCTCAACCAAAAGGTTGCCATAGTTTCGAATCACTGCCATATCATTTCTACTCTCAAACTTTGAAGTGATCGCCACCTGATCGTTACCTTTCGTCACAATCATTGGACAAATGCATTGACGCGATAATGTCATTGTGAAAGAGACCGCCAGAACAGGTCTGAAATCAAGTATTTTAGGGTACATTTCTAATGGAGATAAAGTTCCGGAGGTTATCACTACTGATTGGAATCTTTCAAACACAGGCTTTATGGCTATGGACGCATCCATACAACTGAAGTGGAGGATTGGGTTGGATATAGTGGGCGTCCGATCATCAAAAGGTTCAATTAAAAGTGTAAATCCTTTAGTATAAGTTGAGATTAAAGTCGCAAAATTACACAAAAGAGTCAATGGAGTGAAGTCTGTGATGTCACTCACTTCTAGAGTACGTATTAATGATCGCAGTCTTTCTGAACAAAATCTTAGAGGTTTTCTTTCTATACAAACTTTAGTCGCGATATCTTTCAAAAAAGCTGCCGGACTTTCTTGACAGACATGTTGTACTCTAAGCCTTGATTTGACGTATTCGAGAAAGCGTTTCAAGAATACAACAAAATGCTCAGCATTTCGAATATTCCCGGGAATGGCTTCTTGTAAGATATCATCGGGCAGTACAGGATTTGCTAAAAATTGATCGGTTTCTCTCGCGATGTTCGCATCTCTCAGTCCTTCCACTAATTTCTGATACTCTGATCTCAATTTTTTTTCATCGACATCTTTAATAGTTTTGATGGTTTCTTGTAATGACGAAATATTTGTCTGACATTTCTCAATAAGTCTTTTATTGATAGTGACACTCATGGACTCAATGCATACATTGTCGATATTATGCGCCTCATCAAAGACGACGACTGAGTTTTTTGATAACTCTTTGGAAACTAATTCAGCAATTTTGGGGTCCAACAGATAGTAATAGCTGTAAACGATGACATTGGCGTGTGTTATCGCATAACGCGCTAAAAAGTATGGACACCAGCCTTTGGCGCGACCGTAAGCTCTCAGATCATCAATACCATAGATACCATTCGGTAGCGGAAACTCCCGACCTTTCGAGTCGAAACTTTCAAAAAAAGAGCACTGCTCTGAACTGTTCTGTTCTGTTCTCGCCATCGCTCGTTTGTGAGAAGCGGTTAAACTGAAACATCTGCCGTCAATCACTTTCCCGTCTTTTTCTTTACTAATAGTCGGATGAATGCACAGATTTTTTCGAGAAGTTAAACACAAACCCACGAAATTGTTTTTCTCTCCCCTTTCACTCAACACATTCTCATAATAATCGTTCAATTTTCTCAACTCTTCCACAACTTTTTCTATTTCAGGAACAGTTCGCGAACAATAAATCAATTTAGAGAGTGTATTGGGTCGTTCTCTTTGATACGCAACTATTAGTGCCAAAAGTGATATTGTTTTTCCTGTTCCTGAAGGCATCTCAAGAAGTCCGTGTCCTTTTGCATCCAAACACTTCTTCAATTCACACATATATGAATACTGTTCCGGATATATGTAATTGTATGGAAAGTAAACATCCAAACCATCGATATTTATCCTGTAATTCAATTCAAATCACTTTTAGAGTTAACTCAATAGTCAACCGATTCATTCAACACTTACTTCATTCTTATTATCGTCTGAAAGTTGTCTTATGTTTTACTTTAATTTCATCTCAAGTTTAAAAACAGAAATGATTTTTGTTTCAATTTTTAAATGAGTTTCGTTTATGTGTTTTTACATAAAATACGTCTTAACAATTGTGTCCAAACTTGAAAACTTTTCAAAGCAAATAAAAGTATTACAAGTGAAGACTCGTTTACAGAAACAAAGTTTAAGGGATTACTTGAGGGAAAGATAGTTAAGAGTAATTTGAAAAGAAAATTTGAGTCATACTTACACTGAATGCCTCAAACTTTGCGCATATTATGAAACGCATGTGTGAAGCGCTCAATTCGTTTTAGCCATTATTTGTTTATGTTTTGTAAAGCGTTTAAATGGTTAAGAACAAGGATCAGATAAAAAGCCGCAAAAACTTCACAGAGTCTGATCGAGAGCTCCTGAGATCACTAGTAACACCTGTTCTGCGGATCATAAGAGATCTTAAGAAGGACTCGGTTACCAACAAGAAGAAGGAGACGGCTTGGAAGGAGATAACTGTTGAGTTCAATGCAAATCCAACAGCCAGTGCTTCCCGAACACCAGAACAGCTTCGAAAGGCCTGGGAAAACATTTGCCGCAGAAACAAACAAATTGCGAGCAAACACTCACACGATAAGCGATCCCATCCTATTGACAGTCTTATGTCTTCGGCCACCGATGAACTGGTCCAAATGCGTCGCAAAGAACATGTCGCAAAAATGGATAAACTTAAGTGGGAGACAGCCTATTGGCGGACTAAATATGAGACAGAGTTTGGCACTTCAACTCCAAACCATTCAACTTAATGGCTGTCTTAAGAACTCATTCAAAAGTTTTTCCATTCCATTAATTTGTATATACATTAAACCAAATTTTTTTCACAATTAATTTCTTTATTGTTTGGAAATAATTCAACAAATTTTTTAAAATTATCATTTGATTCATCATTCATTTGAATGATTTGACGATAATTATAAGCATTTATCGAAAGTATTGAAACCCCTGAGGATTGAA
>JAQFZT010002413.1:0-11686 GCA_034696325.1 Camisiidae sp. | reverse complement strand
TTTGCTTTCATATTCAACAAAATATTCGCTTATGAAGGATTGAATTGATTTTCAGAATAGAAATAGGATATGTTTATGTAGAGAGCAATTCAATCAAATGACATCTATATTGCTTGAAAAACCGATTCAACTAATTTCATATTCAAGTGTTTGAATAAATAAATGATAAATTCTTGCCGAAGCCTAGTGTGGGATTTAACTTGAAACTAAACAGAAATTTCTTCGAAAAATGCGTTAATTAAAATTTGAAGTACATCTATAATATTCTATATAATATTTATGAAAGCGAGAAAACAAATTAAATTAATTCATTATTTTTATTTTGGAAACTTGTTCCTCAAATGGAAAGAAGATAAGCATTGAAATTGAAAGCTTAATTCAAATTAATTATATTACATTAATTAGTTTTGTCTTTGCATAACAAATGTTAATGAGGCACATGAGGAAAACTGTTTGAATGTGTCTCAACATCAACACCATTCGATTGTGAAGAAACTTTTGAAAGGATAATTAGTCGATTGCGAGCTCATTAATCAATTTCATTGCTCTTATATATATCAGAAGTACAATGAATTACAACTTTGACTTCTTTTTCGAATAGGAGATGACGGGCCGTGTAGTAAAGGTTCTAATTTATGTCGTTTTGGAGCGATTTGTGTGATAAAACCTAATGGAGAGCCTGCCTGTGAATGTCCGACTTGTTCTGAAGAATTCAAGCCAATCTGTGGAAGGTCTCAAACTTTTCAATTATTTCTACTCATCTGTGATCTGAAATTAATGAGATCTTTGCTTTCACTATTAGTGACGGAATTTCATATCCAAATGAATGTAAAATGAGAAGAGAGTCATGTGAGCAGAAGAAATCGATTGACATTTCTTTCACAGAAGGACTTTGCAGTAAGTTTATGGCTGTACTATATTTTTCGAATTATATATATTTTATTTGTATCCTTTATGTCACGTTAATTTTATATGAGATTACTATAACTCTGTCTATAAGTTATAGACTTTTCACTCAAATGAGTTGCACTCACTTTCTTTATAAATTATTAGCGCTTTGAAAATCTAAGTTTGACATTTATGATGTTCAGCGTTCACAAAAAAATCTTTCTTTCTATGCTATAGAATCATAACTATTTCAGCAAAACATCTATTCATTCTAAATTTTGAGCTTTCGATACACCACTTTTTCAAGTTTTTACCAGTTTTAAGGCTATTTCGAGTCATTAATCAAAACAAATTTATTTTTTAATATAGTATACGAAAAAGATTCAAATTAATAAAAGCTTATATCTTTTGAAAAGTCATAAATTTGAATCAAAATATAGTTTAATTTCAATTTATAATAATAATTCATGTTTAGAAAGCTTGCAATTTTAATTGAAAGTTCTATTTTTACGATGATTTAAAATTTGATTTTCATTATCGTCACTTCAAGTGTATAATGAATGTGAATGACAAAAGTCAATCATTTTCTATTAATATCTAACTTTCTTAAAGATTCATCTTTTATGAGAATTTAAATTCTTGTAGAGTTTGGAAACCCTTAAGAAATTGAAATCGAAAAATCAAAAATTTATATTTATAAAGCTAATTAACCAATTTATTACTCAAAAATTAGTGAATTATTAAAAATTACTCATTCCGGCTGTTTGTCTTCCGGCTGTTTAACCAGAAAAAAGGATTAATAGAATTCATATAATGAAACATTGAATACATTTATTTAGCAAATTATTTGACGGGTTTGTTGAAAATGTGTTCATTTGATTGATTTGATATTTTAATAATAATTGATAAAATGAATTATTGAAAGTAATGGAAAAGTAGAATAAAAATAATGTGAAACTTGATTTCCTTTATGAAATTGAGATAATGAAATGAATAGTTTTAAAATTAAGTTTCAAATTTCTACAACAAAAGCAATTATTTGAATTTTTCTTTGAAAAAACAGTAGTAAGAAGTCGAAAGACTTTCCCAAATGATTTCAAAGCATTTTTTGCAGAATCTTTTGAAACATTGAATCAGATTTTCCAAATATCGCCAAAATATTCTAAAATTATTCATTCTTTGATCTGTGAGTTTAATTCAATATGATTTATGGTTTATTTGTTAGAATAATATTAAACCTCAAACTATAGATAGAAAATGAATTTTTTAAGAATCTTGTGCAGCATAATAGGAATAGACTCTCACGATCGCCACCGAACGCCAAAAGCTCGAGCGTTAGGCATCACATCATATAAATATACTGTACAGTACTGTTGATATTAGAGATGCTGTGATATTGGTTAAGATAGTATCACATCTAAACTTGGAAATCGATACATTATTACTATTATGTATATGCTATATATCATGGGAACAAATTCAACACTAAAGATAAAAATATTTGAGTAACTTTGAAAGCAAAGTCTCTTTTCTATTTGAGTATTTAGAAAATAAACTTAAAATGCTATGAAAATATTTAGTTTTAAATTAATTAATTAATTCTCGTTCACAACTAGAATGTGTTTTGAATCAATGCCTGTATTTTAATCTTGAGATTTATTTATCCATTTATTGAGATTAAGAATTTATGGGCAAAGATTGAAGAGATGATTAAAATATAGATACTTTTTGTTGAACTTATCTGTGAATGAATACAATCTTGTTTCTCATTTGCCTTTGACTAGACGGTTGTGAAAATAAAAATTGTGAATTCTATTCTGTATGTGAATCGGATGGTGAGGGAGGAAAGTGTATTTGCCCCCAAAGTTGCGTTCATGTGAGTATTTTATGTGCTAGAAGTCAAACAATTGATTCGTTTTATTAGATTCATATCGACTTAATTTAATGAAAACATTTTATTTCTTTGCCAAAGATTGATGCGGCCGTTTGTGGTATGTTATAATTCAAGGCATTGCCAAACATGTGACTCGAATACTTATAACACATCACTTTATAGGTTCTGATGGAATTACATATGATAATGAATGCCAAATGCGTGTCTCTGCGTGTAAGAAAGCACAGTTCGTGACCGTTGCCACCAAAGGGCCGTGTGATGTCTGTCAAAATGTTCACTGCAAATATGGCGCAAGATGTGAAAACGGTCGTTGTGTTTGTCCCACTGAATGTCCTGATGTTTTTGAACCAATTTGTGGTAATGATGGTGTCACTTATGTCAACGAATGCGAAATGAGAAGTGCCGCATGTCGACAGAGTATTGATATCATTGTTAAGTTTTATGGCGAATGTGATGAAATCGTAGGATCTGGAAGTGGTAACTATTATATCATTTCTTACAAAGTTTTTTCAGCTTTATTCATACCAGAGATTATCATTTTTAGTAGAAAGAGAGTACAAATTTTGAATTTCAAATTTTTCCAATAATTGCAGAAAAGAATATATTCAAAATTTCAGAATATTTTAAAATCAATATTTTTAAGTCAAAGACAAAGAACCTTAAATAAGATTTTATTGATTTCAATATTATTCTTAACAAAATCAAATAAACTTAATGTTTCTTTGACTGCGAGAGCTTTTCTTCGTATTCAATCGAAACTTTGAATAACTTTTGAGAGTGAAGTTCAAGAAATGAATGTTTTTTTGTTTTTTATTAATTGAAGTGAAAATTTGATTGATATAAATAAATAATAGGATCCGGCGGTTATACAAAAGTTTGTGATCACAAAACATGCCGTTATGGAGGAGTTTGTGATTATGACGAAAACGGTATTCCTCATTGTCTCTGCACGTAAGAGCTCTATCAAATAAAAATTATAATAATTACTAAATGTATTAAATTGTCATGACAGCTATCATTGTCCTCCATCTGGTCACGATTCCGAGCCAGTGTGTGGTAAGTCTTTAATTGAATATTGTATTGATCCATGAATTACAATAATTTATATCTTTATATATTTCAGGAAGTGATGGTCGACAATATGATAATGAATGTAAGCTTCAAGAAGAGGCGTGCGCGAGACAGCAGGAAATCAAACCACAAGACATGAAAATGTGCGAAGAAATCAAAATACTTCCATGTGATGGAGAGCCACCATTAGTCAACCCTTTGACCAGAAAAGAATATTTTTGTGGCGATGGACCTGATTCTAAGCCGTGTCCGCCTAATAGTTACTGTCATAAAGGAAATAATTTTGCGAAATGTTGTCGAGAAGTGGCGACTGTTAGAAGTTGTGCTGAAACAACATATGGGTAAACGAATAGAGTTTGAAGTTTTGCAAAACGATTGAATTGAATAATTTTGAATTGAATTGATAGCTGTTGTCCGGATGGAAAGACTGCAGCTCAGGGAACAAAGAATGCCGGCTGTCCCAGTGTTTGCGGATGTAATAGATTGGGCTCTTACTCATCAACTTGTGATCCGACTACAAAACAATGTCATTGTAAGCCAGGAGTAGGAGGTCTCAGATGTGACAGATGTGAGGCTGGATTCTGGGGACTCCATAAGATTTCAGAAGGAAACAGTGGATGTATTCGTAAGTTAGACTTTATTATTATGTTATTGTATTAAATAATTAATTTGTAAATTTACACTTTGAAAGCGTGCGCGTGCAATGAATACGGATCTGTTAGAGATGATTGCGAACAAATGACGGGTCGATGCGTTTGTAAAGTAGGCATTCAAGGAATGAAATGTGACGTATGTCCAGAAGGAATGATTCTCGGAACCGAGGGTTGCACTGATGGTAAGCTTATATACGCTATTATAGGTTTTACTATTATATTCTGATGTGTATTCTATTTGACAGCATCTTTAACTAAAACGATATTTGGCTCGTGTGCAGAAGTAAAGTGTTCTCACGGCGCGCAGTGTAAAGTCAGAGAAGGTCGAGGAGTACAATGTGTTTGTGATTTCAAATGTCCGAATGATGAGGGACGCAAAGCTGCCTCTGTATGCGGTTCAGACGGTAATACTTATGGATCTGAATGTCAGCTCCGCTTATTCTCATGTCGCTATCAAAAGCGCATTACCTCAAGACATGACGGACAGTGCAAGACAAGCACATCTGAAACAGTAACAGCTGGTCCTGTTAGACGATCCACTATATTCAAAACCACTCAAGACACAGAAAAATCAACTCGAGAAGTAAGTCTTCATGAGAATATACTGCTTAGTACTGGTCCAACTGTTCCCACGCAAACACTGCCAGAAGTCATACAAACACCGATCGAAATGCCGGCATTCGATGGACTTTCATATATAGAAATGCCTCGACTACAGGCTTATACTAGACTTTCACTTGAGATAGAATTTCGGACACTAGAAGAAAATGGTATTTTGCTTTATAACGGACAAACACTTACCGGTGAGGGAGACTTCGCATCGCTCTCTATCAAAGACTCACACATAGAATTCAGATACAATTTGGGCAGCGGTTCTGTTATTCTTCGTTCAACGCATCCCATCAAATTGGGAAATATTATTAAAGTGGTTGCAAAGAGATACTTATGGGATGGCATGCTATCAGTTGAGGGTCAAGAAGATGTCTCCGGCAAAAGTCAGGGAGCTTTGAAGTCACTCGACTTGACTGAAAGCTTATTTTTAGGTTATATTCCTTCAAAAGAGAAACGAATTTACGAAAATATAGGCATTAGTAAAGGATTAGTCGGTTGTATACAAAAGTTCAGAATCGGTCGCAAAGACACTGATCTTAGATATCCGTATTCTAAAGACATAATAAAAGCGTCACAAATTCGTAAGTTTACACTCGCCTAAGATTTATAAGATTTGTGATGCCTTTAATTGTATTTGATTTGTATTTTAGGCGAATGCACTGATAATCCTTGCAGTAGTATTCCATGTCTCAATGGAGGCACTTGTTTAGCTGATCCACAAAATGAGTCCTATAAGTGTTTGTGTAAATCAAAGTTCACAGGAAAGCAATGCGAAACTGAGATTAATGAGTGTACAAGTAATCCTTGCACTGATGGCGCGACTTGTATTGTTCTTCAAGAAGGTCTGTCAGAAGGTTTCATGTGTAAATGTCCGAATGGAAGAACTGGAAAGCTTTGTGCTGATTGTAAGCTATTTTCATTGAATTTCATTAAAGCTTTTGCAGTATAAGACATACGCCTTTAATGCAACGATTAATCGCTATTTATTCAGTTAATGACTGTTAAAAAATTCATTGATTTGTTGCAAATTTAATCAAATTATTTATTGCAGTGCAAAGAGAAATGTTTGTTGTGAGAGTACCAGACTTTTGGGGCAGTTCTTTCTTACAGTTGCCTACTCTTCAAGGCGTCAGTCAAGCCTTTACTATTGAAAGTAATCAAATAACTTAATAAGTTTTTCTATTCGCATGTATTAAGACTTTTTTGACTGCATTCTCAATCGTTTATTCAATCCTTAATGACAGTATGGTTTCTGACGCGAGCCATTCATGGCATGATTTTATACAATGGTCAACAGGCATCGGGAAAGGGAGACTTCTTATCTCTTAATATAAATGACGGTTATGTACAGTTCCGTTACGATCTCGGAAGTGGTATCGCAAATGTTAGGTAAGAAATATTTAATAGATTTATTGTTTTAGCCAACTATACAATATCTTTTCTGAACTTCTTTCAACTCTAATGCTTTTACAGTGGAGTTGTTTCTATATCGTAAGTTGTTTTTGCATTAGATCTCTTTATCCTCGAATTTATGAACATTACTATGCGATGCGTATCGATTCAATTCATTGATCTTTTTTGCAGGAGTAAAGATCCCATAGCATTAGGTGAATGGCATTCCATTCGTATAACACGAAAACGAAAAGTTGGAACTTTGCAATTGGATGACGGGTCAGAAAAATACTTCTTAATATTTTATATTTTAGATGTTTATTAATGTTTTCAAAATTGAAAGTATCAAACGTGAAACGCAGTAAATGTTTACATCTGCAAAATATACAAACAAGGATCAAATATCTTAATAATTTGATTTTCACAATTCTACTTTTATCACATAAACTCATGACGATATTCAATAAAATCATTATATGTTTCCAAACATTTATTCAACATAAAAAAAGTTCAGTAAAATTCAGTAAAGTTTATGAATTGATACTGTATTGCACAGTATAAGAATGACTGATAGTTTGAAAGAAAATTTGGAAACTTTAGGTTATTATTTGAAATTTTTAATTGAGAAATATTTGAATCAACAAAAACAGGGAATTATGATATTTTGAAAATTGCATTCCATAGTTTTAAATGATAGCATAACTGAGTACAAGTGTATAACTTATTATTATTAAAATATGATTTATAATAGATATTTATTACTATTATTTTCAGCCCAATAGTGGAAGGCGAGGCAAAGGTGAAGAATCTTCTTATTGGAAGTGCTTATCAGCTGATGATTTAGTTTTTTATTTCAGGGATCATTAAGTGAACTAAACTTAGAACAGCCGCTATATATCGGTGGAGTAGAGAACATGTATAACATAAATCGTGATTCAGGAATTATGATTGGCCTGAATGGTGCCATTCAAAGAATAGTAGTTAACGGTGAGGTATGGGATAATTTAGTGCAGCGGGCAATCAAGCATAGAAATACTCCCGAATATTTGGGCCCGCCGTGTGGTTATGAGTCTCCGTGTCAGCACAATGGCCTCTGTTTACCTCAATGTAATTCCTCTTTCCCTTAACTAAATTGCTTAACAAATTGCGGTCATTTATTATACATAATGTCTTTTTCTCTCCTTCTCTTTTGAATTATTAGTAAATGATTACATATGTAAATGCACTGTGAAGTATACGGGCAAGAAATGCGACAAATGTATGAATTACTACTACTTTTTAATATTACTATAATATTAGTACTGGTAGTAGAATAACAGCTCTACCATATCAACAGAATTACCTCTGTATAAAAAGAGGATTACTTTCATTTTTCTTAATTACAGTAATGGAAAAAGAAGACATGAACAAACCGGTCTCATTCGGAGGAAACACTTTCCTTATGTTTCCCAATAAAATAACTACTGTGTAAGAAAGCCTTCATTTTCATTTTGAACTTTTTTATACACTTCTGCATGCATTTACTCCCATTGTTTTATATCATCAGTAAACTATGTAATAACTATTCATAACTGCATCAAATCATTTACTAAACTTTCGTTCGTTAAGTTTCAACTCAATTCAGAAGCTCTTTATCAATAACTAAACTAACATTAAATATATTTCTTTGCACTCTCTAATGACTGAGTTCTAAATGTTCTAAAAGTAGTATAATTTCCAATTCATAAATTATTAGAAAGGGTTTCATAAAATTTTGATTTTTTGTTAAATTTTGAAATTCAAGTTTTAATAATTTTGTTGTTTACTTTATAAAGAGAAAAAATGTACAAAAGGTACAGTACATACTTTTATGAGCTTATTATAGTATTATATTATAGCTCTTTATAGTATATTTCACTTTAAAAAGTTGACAAAACAAGTCGAAAAGTAAAAAAAGTTTTTAGGCATTCCATTCAAACCTATTGATGAAGAATTAGTGTTCCAAAACTTTTATATTATTCTTTCACAAAAATTAATAAAGTTTTCTCGTGAAGTTTGAGTCACAAATATATGGATTATCTCTATTCAACTCTAATCTAAAGATGAGAATTTTTCAAAGTTGTTGAGTACTTAGTGTAGGATTTGCCTCAAAGTAATCAAGTCCTTCTCATTATCCTTATTAACACGTTTATAAACTTATGAAAATTCGTATCAATATTTTAAATAAAATATTTCATACTTTATAGCAAACAATTTAACATAAACTATAATAGTTCTCACATGAGTTCTAAAATTACACGTGTGTTATAACCAGAAAAATGAGTCAACCAGAAAACTTTTATTAATTTTCGTGTAATTATTCAGAAAGTTTTCATTATTATGTTTTACAGTGTTTTTCTATTGATTAATCCGTCTCATCAAACAATAACCAGTGTTTGTGCTTAAGCTTTAGACTTATAATAACTTCAATTTGTTTTAACAAAACTTTAACCGATAGAAAAATTCATTCAAAATCTAGAGATTTTTAACGCAAATAAAGTCATTATAAAAACTTTATATAATTAATGACTTCTTCTCTATGTATGTACAGTATTAATGAGATCACAATTTGAAAATAATTAACGGATAATTTGATATATTTAGTATATAATAATTTGAGGAAAGTTTTAGAATGTAATGTAAGTGTTTGTGCAAAAATATTTGATTCTATTATTAAACATTTTTACTAAAAGAGAAATCGATACTAAAATCAAACTTAAAAGTTTTTATGAAAAGCAAAATAGAAATGACATTAATTCTGAGTTATATGAAAGCGGCCAAAGTTTAAGCACAACTACCGGTAATAGTTTTGATGAAACCATTAACTAATTGAAAAACTTTGTATTTACATAATTTGAAATGATTTAAAATAATAAAAGTGACCCAATAGTGAGCTTAATGTTTGGTTTAGAATGAAACAAAAGCTTAACTAAAATAAATTGCATGCAATGTATTTTAAGGTGACTTTCTGTAAATTTATAACTGAAAGATTTTCTATTCTATTGTAATTAAATGGTAAAGCGATGACACTCATAGTACGGAATCTGGAGAATTGGGGTACTAATTAAATTCTCAAAATCTTAAATATCACTTCAATACCAAAAATAATGGTTAAAAACTTAATTAATCCAGAATAGAGGGACAGCGAGAAAACAGATTCGAGATTACATTTCGTACGCAAAATCCAAATGGAATTATTCTTTGGTTAAATAAAGGCGCGACCACTCACGGCGATTACTTTTGTTTAGCGGTTTCAAATGGATATTTAGAGCTTAGTTTTAATTTAGGAAAACAAAAAGATTTACTAATACTTAAAAGTTTGTCAAGAGTTGATGACGGACAGTGGCATACAGTACTTGTGCATAGGTTTGAATGATTTGTTATTTTAGATGACTTTTTGATGATAAATTTGATTTTCAGGAACAAAAGACTTGGTATAATGCATATCGATAATCAATCACCAATTAGTGGCACTTCAGAGCCTGGGGCTACTGAATTAAATACAGACGGAGTGCTTTGGATAGGTGGGTATTCAGGTTATTACACAAAGGATGCCTTCGTCTTTCCGTTATCTCAGTTATTAATGAACATAATATTCAATTCAGGTTTTAAACGTTTAAACAGTATTAAAAATACACTATAAGTCTTCGCCTCTTTTTATTGCCGTAACTGTCAATTTATACTCTTGTTTTCGTTACATTGAAATCATGCAAATACTCATTTATATGAATCTTACACAACAATGATTGACACAACACTGTTTTCAAACTTTCAAAATGCATATCAAAAGCTTTCAAATTTACATTTATTTGAAGCTTAAAATTTAAAAAACCTTGAAATCAAATCAAATTTATTCTTAAAATGATAAATAAATCCTCGCAATAAACTTCAAGACTAACTTTGTTGAGAATAAAGCTTTAGATTTACTTTTAGATAATAATTTGTTCACAATTGACATGACTTTCCTTTTTATGACACAAATCATAAAAGTCAGAATTATATTATCTCTAATCGAAAGCAAAGATTAAGAAATATTTGAGACGACATACAAATAATTAAATTAAAACTTGAATAAGATGTGAATTGTATGAATAGGTGGATCTCCAGGACTGCCGACAGGTCTTCCAACACAATATTATCAAGGATTCAATGGTTGTATAGATGGGGTGAAAGTGGACGGCGAAACACTACACCTGACAACACACAGCACTTCAAGCAATTTAGAATTTTGCAGCGATTTTTCAAATTTCTTATTATAAATTTCTATTCGCAAAAGTGTATAAAAGTTAATAATAATAATTCATACTGTGATCTGCATTGAAAAAGCATCGCAAAGCCTAAACGCGTTGCTATTAAGTCAAAATGATTGGAACAATAGGAACAATCGTAAGCAATCAGAGCTCATTCATCATTCATTTGTCATAAACTTATGCCAATTCAGTGCACAAATCGATGATCATTCGAGTTTCATGAGAAGCTTGTGCTGGCAATAGACTCAAGCCGTGAATACTTCAATGTGCCATATCTTCTATTGCATTAATTATTGTATTTAAAGTTTAATAAATTAATTTTTTTCAAAAATATTAATCCGTTTTTTCATGTATTCATATTTTTAAATAGCAATCAAATTGTTATCTATTAAGTCTATTTGCCATTCAAATCAGCAAATGTTAGTCAATACATGTCTATAAAGATCACAATATTAAGACTTCCTCTCGAACTAGAACTTACTGTAGTTTAGATTAAACTATGGCCCGGGGGCGCAAATTAATGGCCCTCACAATGTTCCTATTAATTGGTTTCATAATTTCAGTTTTAGTATTCATTTCGAGCAATTTCTTCATTTAGGACAAAAAATAGTGATATGGCTTTAACTCTATTCATCAATTCATGACTATTTCAATCAATCAAAAACTATTACTTCAAAATACAATTCAAAGGTTTTATCTTTACGTAAATCTCAATTTAATATCGTTTTGAAGTGTATTTTTTGAGTGACGAAAGATATGATTTATGCTTCCCTTCTGGAATGTACTGTATATTCTTGAGCTTTTTTACTCGATTTTCTGTAGTAATAAAGAAATCTTTTAAAATTCAAACTCATTTTAAAAGTGAAGATTGGGCTCAAATTTTGCAAAAAATTCAAATCCAGCCCTAA
>JAQFZT010002412.1:0-11687 GCA_034696325.1 Camisiidae sp. | reverse complement strand
AAAAAAAATTAAAATCGATCAAGCCAATAAAAAGTTATAGCGATTTTACGACGGAACTTCTGGTTGTCCAAAGGTGTATGTTTTTAATTAATATTTAACTTGACATTTTTTGAATTTCTTATTTAAAATCAATTTTAGTTGTGTTATCATTTGAAAAAACATTTTTAAAAATCTATACTTAGATATAGATCAAAATTAATTATAACATAATTTTTCATTTTTAGAAACCAAATAATCGAACCCATTATATTTCATTATAAAGCTACATTTTCTAAACATTTCTGTTCTTATAAGATTGACATTCAAATTGTTTTTCTCATCAAAAAAACCATTTTTTATATTTTCTAATTTGAAAAACTGATTACTCGTGAATATTTATTTCTTTTGTACTACTTTTTATAGAAATAGCTGAAGAGAATTCACTTATAGAGAGATTAATTTTTAAAAAAGATTTATTGTTTGCAAAACAATGTAAAATGAATTTCAAGTAATGATACATGTTTCAAATATTAATTTCATTAATTTCTAAAATTATTTTTTGAAGGAGTTTCCAAAGAAATGAAAGCAAAGAGTTTAAGAGAAATACAAATTATCTCAAAACTACAAAGTGATTATACCATAAATTATATTACGTCTTGGATTGAAAATAATTATTTTCTTTACATTGTTATGGAGTTGTGTTACAATACATTACGTGAAGTACTTAAGCAAAAACAGTTTGAATTTAATCGGAAACAATTCGAAACAATGACTTCAACTGAATTCTATATTTCAAGTGAATTATTCAAAGAAATATTGGAAGGCATCAATTATTTGCATAAATTGAATCCTCCAATAATTCACAGAGATTTGAAACCTACCAATATTTTGATCACTTTTGGAACTAATGGAAGATTCGTTAAAATAGCAGATTTTGGTTTAGCCACAAATCATAGATGTGATGGTCAGTCTCACACCGAAGGCTTAGGAACTTTTAAATATGTTGCACCAGAAGTATGGAGTGGAAGTTATGACTTGAAGGCTGACATTTATAGCTTAGGTGTTATTACACAAGAGTTGTTTGATATCGATATCTTTGCGTTAGTTCAATATATTATACTTTTATTCAATGAAAAAAATTAAAATTAAATGATTATTATATCTATACATAGACGATTTGATTCATTTTTGAAATAATCAATAGATCATGTTGAATTGAAGCATCTCCAAATATTGGTCAAAAGTTGTCAAAATTATATTTTTGAATAATATAGAAAATACAAAATCTATCCGCAAAACAATTATAATTACTTTTATGGTTTTTCCAACTTATCTTTTATTTACTTTCTTGTTTAGTTCTACAAATTATCCAATCCATAACCGATTACTGAAAGACAGATATAAGACTATTTATAAATATACAATGGATATGATGTCACCTATGAAGAGAAACAGACCTGATTGTGAGCAACTCTTGAAGATTAAGAGCCTGTGGTATTTACAATTGAATGCCATTCAAAGTGATTTAGCTCAACTAAAATTGACTGAATTATCAATTAGTAAACAATCGATAGGAAAAAGTGTTCTTAAGTTTTTTATCCAAACAAAACTAATGTATGAATAATTTGTATTTTTTAAAAGTGATAAACTTAGGAAAAAACTTTCATTGCATTGATTTATTATTCATTAGTGGAATAAATATTTTATATTTTATCAAATATTGAATTTTTTAAAAACTTGATTTTGGTTGACAACACTAAAATTGAAAAAAATCATTGAAGAGTTCTCATTTTAATCTTATTCCTTGAAGAATAGAGATAATTTGTCATTCCTTAATCGAGAATCAAAGCGAATATTGATTTTCTGGCTGAAACCATTTCTGCAACTGTACAATTGAAATTAACTTTCTATATAGTAAAATATTTGAAAGGCGCACTCAAATTGAGTATCTTCCTTAAGTTATATATTGTATAGTGTATAATCTTTATCAAATTTGCTTTTCAATGTAAACTATTGTTCATTGGTAGACTTATCACCTGTACAGGATTTGGCTCAATGTACAGGTGTACAGTACAGGAACTCAATTAAACAAGAATTGTACAGCATTTCACTAAGAATTAGTCAATCCCATTGGTTTTCCCCCAAAACTGATAATAAGTTGATATTAACTTTTCACAATGTACAGTATAATACAGGTCTAGATTTATAAATAGTGCATAGCAACTGTAGTAACTGATGTGGGAGCGAAGTCTAAGAGACAATTTATAATTTTATTTAAATTTCTATAAAAACAAACAGTAGTAAATAAACATGTTGTTATATGTAGATCGTATAAAAAACAACACCCTAAGTATAAAAGCCTGCTCTCTATCACTTATGATTCTAGACCTGTACACATAGCATAGGAAATGAACTTAATTCAAAATTTTACATGAAAGTTAGTATTTAATAAATAAGTTGATATACTTTTGGGCACTGTGAACTGATTGGATCTTCCGATCAGTAGTTTTGTTAACTTCAATCTTGACACCTCTCACATGGTAATGACTGATATGAAGCAGTGTTAATCCCTCTCTAGGTTCAAAGCCTTAGCTCAAGGCGCAGACACTTATTCAGTCTCGTAGCTCAGGGTTTTCTGTCAGACTTAGGCTAATGTTTTTGCTAAGATTAATGCTAATCGAGCCTGAAAATTTCATCTACAGCAATACTTTAAATATAATCAAAGCTTGAATTTTCATAAATCTTTTTTTATATAAACTTGTAATGAATAAGATTTTTATTTGATTGAATTCAACCTTTATAAAATTTACTAAATTTATGCTCAGATTTTTATCATTTAAATTGAATTTGTTTCCAAAATTTATATATTCAATACACGGTCAGCCGAGAGGATCAAAGATTTCAAGTTCAGTCAGGAGGCTAAGGTTCTTAAAGGTTTGTCAGTCTCCGGCTCGCAACTGAGCCGGAAAAGTTCGAGCCTTGAAGAGCACTGGTACAGTATGAAGAGGCACATTCTGAGCTTACACTTGAGTTTTTTGAAGTTCACAATTTCCAACGCTTCGAGTTTTCATTAGGATTATTTTAATGTTTCAACAAATTATCTTAAAATGAAATGAAATTTTCTGACGAAGACTGATAGAGGTTGGTGTTGGCCAAGGGTGTTCCCCACCCCTTTGCTTTTTCAAAAGTTTGGCAGAAAAATATACCTTGGTCCCCCTTTGATCATTTTTGTACAGGATTAGAACGAAAAACAGGTGGTAAGTCTATTCATTGGTAACTTTACAATCTTCAACTTTCAGACACTAATGTCACTTTATTCTCAAATTTATGTCAAAAAAATGACAGAACAATAAGCGACACTAGTATTTAAAATATGAAGTGTGTAAAGTTTTAAGTGAACACAATTCTAATTAAAAAATTCTCATTTAATTAATTGTGAATTCAATAATGTTATCAAATTTCATTAAACAATAATTTGAGTTTTTATTGACACTCTGTGTTTGCTGCTCAGATGAACTCCTATAAAGTCATGCAATTGCGACTTCAAAAATTTAATATGACTTTACCGGTTGTGATTTTATGGGCTGAAGAATTTTCTCAAATTTTTTTAATGAATTTTAAGGGATTCTGTGAACTTATTTTACTTTTGATGTAAACTACAAGTATTTGTGATCCAAAATATTAGATTTTAATGTCATTCACACTTATTGTTGAGAACTTCAATTATTCTTGATTTGACTTAAAATTATTTTTAAAATCTTTATTTGAATTTCAACCAAAAAATACTTCAATTATGAACAACCACTTGATCTTTCAAACAATGATTCATTATTAATTTTATGGTGAACTATAATTTATGATTCTGTTTTCAATTATATATATAATACTCTGAAGTTATTGATAAGGACTTATACGAGAGTTTAGTTTTGGTTAAATCAGAATTTAAGCCAATCATTGAATTGATAACTAATGAAGATATAATTCATGATAATTCTGTCCCCATTCATGTCAACCATTCAAATGAAAACAAAATTTCGCTTAAAAAGAAACTTAAATTCAATGACAATTTAAGAGCTGATTCTAGTAAAAAGGTTGAGCGCTTTATGAGAATTAGTGTATATTATATAACATTTTTAATTTGTTTTGTATTTAATCTTTTTTTTCTAACTGAAAGCTTGTGTATCAATTCGTTCACTATTCGAAAAATTTTCCGCTTATGTTAAAATTCAAAAAACACTGTAATGATAAACGTACAGGACTACAAACAACTCAAGTATACATTGTTAATGAACCGCAAAAAATATCAATCACTCCATCGTTGATATAAATCAAAAGCTAAATTCAATTCACAAATAATGATCAAAACTTGACTCAAGACTTGTATTCATTTTCAATACAAATTATATATTCTTTAATCTCTTATTTTCTTCATCTTTTGTCGTTATTTCTTATGTTTTTAAACGAAAACTTAATTTCTTTATATTTTTGTGACTTTTATCCGGTTTTATATATTTTTCGCTTAACTTTATATTTCATTTTCAAATATGGTTTTAATTTTACAAATCTTGTAAAAGGCTTTTCTTAGATATTTTATATTTTTCTGTCAATATTTTGAGAATTAGTAATGGAAAGGGTTTATAAAAATCCAATTTAAATATTTTTTTGTTAAGTATTGAAATTTTGTTTATTTCTATTGAAAACTTTTTTTTGTTGGTTTTTTGTATAATTAAATAAATCAATAGAAAATGAAAGCTAATTTGATCAGATTTTTAAGGTAAATCGCAAGAGCACATAAGGGTTTAAAAAATAAATACAAATGCAATTATTTAAACGAAACATATTAAATAATGTCATACCTTTTACTTCACCAAAGTGTCAAACTTTAAATCAAATGTCTAAATTGACTTAGAAATTTTTGATTAATCAATTAGTTAAGATATAAACAAAAATATTTTGATTAAGCTTTTTTTTAAGGTTGAAACTCTAGCTAAATGTACAGTAAGAGAAACATAAAGGTTGGATAGCAACTGAAGTAATGGGATGCGGACACTTATATCTAAAGGACTATTGATATTTCCATCAAAATGACTAATAAAACAAACTTACTTATAGTGACTGTCTTTGTATATATATGAAAATGTAATAGAAAGCAACCCAAAAAGCCCAGAAACAAACGCTCCATCAGTGGTTTCTGATAACTATCCAACCTTTATATTTCAACGTATAATATTAAATAGTTTGATGAAAGATTAATGACTTTTTTGTTTAGCTCAACTGTATAATACAGTCCATATTCAATTTTAGATCTGAAGTTTAATAAGATAAAATAGAAAAAATTGATATTCTAGTATTATTTGAATACTTGATAAAATATGAATAAGAAACTTTATTTTTATTTTTATTAAGCAATTCATCAATATTTATTGATATTTTTTATGTAACTAGTGAGAAATATAATTTAAAATATATCTATGAGCTATTTATGTAAAATATATATATGAAATTCATTACTTTAATGTCCAAAATGAAGTATAATAATGAGTTTCAACTTGAAATGAAACTAATCTTTATTACCATAAAATCATGTCTGTGGTGGTTTCGTCTGCCCTAAAGGTCGTTTGTTTGAGACCAGTTACAGACCAAAACTTTATATTTTTTTCTTTAAAATTAAGAAAGTAAGTCATATAAAGAAAAGAAATTGACTCCAATTCAAATATAAGTTGCGAAGCAACGGGAACGGCTAATTATGATATAAATTAATAGACCGCTTCGATTTGCTGTAATAGAGAGATTTGTCAAAATCATTTGTGAAATTATCTTTATTATTGAAGTCATTCGACAAGTTTTTTCGAGACCTCAATCAACTTGAGGTAAATCATTGAGAAAAACATTATAATCTGTTTGGAAAAATTGAATAAAATATGAGATATTAATGGGAATTATGAAGACTCACTTCATATCCACGAAAATAGTTAATGATAAATAGTTTCCAACAATAAAATCCAACTCTTTTCTTAGCACTTCTTTCAATGAATGACATTAACTGTAATAAAAAATAGTTTAATAACTCATATCAATGAATTTAATATAAACCTTAATTTTTGTTGAATTTGTAAATTTTCTTCTCTTTCTTGAAGAAGAATTTATAAGAGAGTTCAATAATTTATAGGATTTAAAGGCTTCAAAATTGACTGAAGACGAAGTATTAATAATAAGTAAGAGTAAGCCAGAGAAAAGAGAGAATGCAAAAGAGATGGCGAACTTATGATAAAAATTAGTTCCGCCAAAAAGCATAGAATACAATAATCCGTTTACAATCAAACCTAATAATATCCAATTCCAGAATAAGAATTTAGACCACAGATTATTGTTATAATCAGTGATTTGTGAGTAAACGCAATTCAATTTATTGATTATTTGCATCATTTTTGATGAAATTATCAGTACTCTATATTCGATATCTTGCTTTATAATTTCGTTCATGGCTTTGATTCTACTTTCACAGTAATAGCAAATGATATAGAAATACAATACTTGCCAAATAATCAAATTAAATGAGTGGTAATTATAAATTGTGAATTGAATGCTATGAAGAATACCAAATGAGAGAAACTGGTTCATTGTGCAACTGATGAAGTATGTCATCAAAACGAATACGATTGTCAAAACTGGTATATATTTCTTGGTTATGAATTCAGCTGTAAAGATGAGTATTTTTATTCTTCTCATCATTTTAATGATATCTTTTTCATTTGTGAGACCAATACTTTGTGGTGAAACTAAACCAGAAATCATTTCGAATGGTTCGAGATATGATGGCTTTATATCATTCTTATAGTTGTAATAATGAATTATTTGTGTTACAAGTGCTAAAGGATCAATAAATACAATCGCAGTGTTTAAATGGATTCTTAAGCCCATGAAATGATAAAAGTCTCCTATAATTAATAGCCAATTATCGTCAGTTATTAATAAAGCTGAAACGAGGACAATAAGTTTATGTAAAAGAATTGCGAACACAAACAAAGGATAATGAAATTTATTTCTTTTGATATTTCCATTTGTGAAAAGAGATAAACCAATTCTATAAAAGTGAGTTCCGGCAGATTTGATGATCATATTTTGCGGCAATACTTTCTTGAGATCGATAATCACTACGTTAGTAATTTTCATGTTTATTTAGGTTCTAAATTAAATTTTTACAGATTATGCTTTAAAATTTGAAAGTTCTGCACTCATCTAAGTTTCTAAATTCTCTACATTTATTTGAGTTCAATAAAAGTTATGGTTTAAAGTTTAAAATATAACTTATATCTATCTATTGCTCAAATATTATAATTTATTCTATATATTATTTATCTCTATTGTGTGACTAAAATAAATATCAAATATGAATTTACATAAGTATGTTGCACAATATGAACATAAACTTATATTTTTTGATAGATTCCTGAATTATAAACGATTGACTTATTTTTAATGTCATTAATTTATTTTTCTTTCGAAAATTGCGAAATTTATGTTTCATACAATGGAAGACTTACTTATACGAGAATAATTACGTTAATATTGAGAGAAAAATTTCTTCTTATCTCTATATTAAGTCATTTAAATAAAATTATGCAAATCATCAATAGTTTCAAATTTTCAAATATGAATCAAATAAAATTTTAAGTAAATTAATGATGTTTTGCAAAAAGTATGCAATTTTGAGATTCAACTACTCTTTGAAAAATTACATGTTTACCTGTTATTCATGTTAATCCACTTTTATTTACCTTGCTTTATATAATTTAATCCGATTTTTCAAGCGATTGAAAAGTAACATTAATATAATGTATTTCGAGACAACGCGAGTTTGTAAATTCCATACTTTAGTAACATGGTTTTTCTCAACATTAAAGATTATTAATGAATGCTTAATAATAGTCATTATACCGTATAATTCACAATTATGGAAACAAAGTTAATCAAATAGTGTTTTGAAAAAATTATTACTATTCAAAACAATTAGTTTTATGATGCACTTATGTATTAAAATAATGCTTTATTCCTACAATAAATTTTTTAATACTCTGTATAACACTTCAAAACTTTATTGAAAAATTTATTATAGAAATGATGCATTTTTTTCAATGCAAAAGTGCATTAGAAAACTAATTGTTTTGAATTGTTTATGAAACGTATGGACCTAAACAATAGTTAGTCTACAATACAGTCGACTTTTTCGTCACAAAAAATATAATCGTTTATGGATCATAATCACTAAACTCGTGTTTCATTAATTAATGCAAATGAGGAAAATTGTTATTTCATATCAAGTTTGAACTTGAGTTCTAACATCTAATTTTGTGATATCTTATTCTTTCATTTTTGATAAAACTTTGGAACTCTGAATGTAATAGTTTATGTTGAGCCAAATAAAAAGTATTTATATTTTAATCTCATTTACTAAAAGATCAATAGGAATACACATATGAAAATTCTATACAATTGAAAATAACAAAAGCTTTACTTGAGTGTTCATAAATCAATCATTTATCAGGTGTTTTATATAAATTAGTGTATATGAGAAAATAGTTTCAAGATTAATGAAATTGATTTACCTTTAGATATAAGTTTAATTTTAGTATTTTTATTTCAAATAATATGTAAAGCTAAAGATCTTCAGCATAACACTTAAGCTGGAGAAAAGAAACCACCAAAAACTGCAGACTCCAGTAGGGTTACCACCTCTTGAGAGCTCCAAAGCTGGAGAAAAATTGCAAATGGGAGACCTTTATATTATTTGAAAAATTATCATCTACTTTTTATGAAAAAATCATATCACACTTTGATGTTATTTTCAAACAGTTAAATTTTAAATAATTTTTTTCAATTAGTTTAGATAGAATTTAAAATCTTAATAAAAAAAATATTACCATTTCCCTAGTGTACTGTGCACATTAATTAAGTATTTCTTGTCAAAATCTTAGAAATGCAATTTTTCTTCAGTTTAAAATTATTTTTTTTTAGAAAATATAATTTATATTCAAAATGCAAATAAGCATGAAAAATTGACATGAAATGTAAGATTTGAAATATAGATGGAGACTGGATAAAAAAGATTAGAACTAGACTCTCAAGGATAATACTAATATATTTTTTATAATAATACTAATTACTTTTGACTGTTGAAACAAAGCTTATGAGAAATAAGTTTCAGGATTAATGAAGTTAAAATTCATTTAGGTTACAGTTTTATTGTTCATCAAAGATGCAAAAGTATACTTTTCTATTATGAACTTAATTTTAGTATTTTAATTTCAAAAAGTATGCAAAACTGAAGATTTTAATCTCCAGCGCAACCCGTGACCCGAAGCAGGAGAATGGAGAAGTTGTCTGAAAGTTGGAGACTCCAGCTTTAAGCTGGATAAATGGCATCCCTAGATTTCAGCGTAAAACTGAAAAGTTGGCATTAATACTTGAACAATTGACAATGACCTATTAAAAAATATAACAGATTTTTTATAATTGCAGATGTTAATCGATTTTTATTGACATAAGAATAACAACTAATTTTATTAAATTTTTTTTTAAATATGATTATACAGAAAATTAATATCATTAGAAAAATTTTGTTTAGTTTATCATTAAATTTTATTGAAGCATTATCTCAACAAATAAAAATATGTTAAAATATAATTCATCAAATAAATATATTTATACAGCAATTTTATGCTTATCTCGCTTGATTTTTGTGAGTAAAATGTATGGCATTTGATCATTTTTCGCAATTAATTCAAGTGGAGTTTCATGTTGTGCTGAAAGAAAACTTATAATTTCCTATTGAAAATTTATTCATTATTAAATCAAATTCTCAATTTTTCTTGAATTTTATAGAGCTGCAGAACTATTAGCTAATTGAATCATTCTGTTAATAGTATTAATTATGATCTACTGTATAACTTTTGCAACCCATTTTTAGGGCATCAGTCATTTGTCTTTTGGCCCAACATTTGTTGATTTGAAGCATATATTCAATGCTTCGATGAACAAAATTGGATTAATGACAACATATCTTTGTATTGATTTCAATATGGGCTCATTTTGAACAGAAACAACAGAAAAAAGTTATTGATAGTAAAAAAATATCAAAACAAACAGATAATTATTTTAGTTTCAGTTTTTATGGCTTTTCATTATTCCGCAGAATCTATTTATTTTCACTTAAGCGCAACATATCTGCAGTTCATTCCTTTCAAACTGACTGCGAGTAAAGCCGCAGAAGTGGTTTCTGCGATCGCTTTCACTTATACAATCGGTCGTGGAATAAGTGTTTACATGTCTATGAAAATAAAACCTGAGAATTTCTATTAATCATACTCTTTATATCTATGACTGTTTTATTTTTTGTCAAAACTCAATAGTTATTCTATGGATCGGATGCTTAACAATGAGTTTTGGGTTTTCTTCTATAACACCTTCTGTTTATTGTTTCATGGGTCACGGATATGGGATATGGGATATGGAAGTCACGGATAGAATCGGAACAGTATTAATGTTTTCTTCAGAATCACTTACAGTTTTCTTACCATATTTTTTGAGCTTTTTTATAGAGGATTATCCGAATGCTTTTGTTATAGGAATTGTTACGAATGTTACAATTGAAAATTTTCTATTAATTATCATACTTTACATCGTGAGAAACACCACTGATTATGAATGTTTTGAAAATTGATACCAATCAGCGCTAGAGAAAGTTACCAAAGCTACTAATATTGTTGAAAAATGACTCAAAACTTATGATTTTCATAATAGAAGTCAATTTAATGTGAATATATTGAAATGATTCGGTTATGTTATGTTCAATTAACTATTATTAAAATTTCATTAATTAATTTATTATTGAAGATTTGACACAATTTTTCGAAATACCGTTACATTAGTATTTCCGCTATAATTAGGTTCCACTGTATCTATAAATTACTTCACTTTCAGTTCTCTATAATAAAACTATCATTATATTTTGACTCAATATATGTTCCTATTTTTCAATCATTTAATCGAGAGAACACAAAAAATTCAAGTTTTGTTTCTAAGATTGTATGTGAATTGAAAAGTCTCTCATTTATAGTATACCAATAATAACAAAAAACTCAAAAATTTAGTTTTTAATAGAGCTTTATAGAATTTGTTTCATTTATGACTCCAGCGCTATAGTTTACTATTATAATAAAGAAAACTTTCCACTAATAAATAAGATAATAAATATTATTTTCTTCTAAAAAATTTTAAAAATCTCATTTGAGATAACACTTGATGAATAATTTGAATTCAATTCTTATATGTTAAGAGTAAACAAGAAAACTATTTTATTTTCATCTTCATATCTGATATAAACTTGAAATTTTAACGCTTTTTTACTAAATGGAAAAGTACTATGAAAACCTGGGAATGATATCGCAAAAAGACTAAACAGGACAGTCATCTCAAGTCTGAAATAGCCATTACTTATAAACAAGTAATAGATTTAAGCATTGACATTCATCAATAACTAATAAATACTATTTTTAACAATACAGTAGACATAGGAATTTTCAATTTTATGAATCTCGCTCTCGCCTCGTTCTCATGCGGTCATAATACAAATCTATATTGTATTCATATTTGCCTGACTTGACAAACTAATCTGCTCAATATAGCAATTAGTTCCTCTTGTTCTCTAC
>JAQFZT010002411.1:0-11688 GCA_034696325.1 Camisiidae sp. | reverse complement strand
GAACAACTCAACATTAATTTTGTGGTGATCTTTTGAGTGAAATTTACAATAATTTAAGAAAACATGCTCAATTGAAGCACTCGTTGCTGGAATTAATAATATTTAAGTTGCAATATTTGAAAATTTTGGATGATTTTTTTTAATTTTAAATTATTTTCACCAAAAAAATTCTGTTACTGGCGTGTAATTTACGCGTAAATTATGATTTTGGGTGTAAATTACGCGTAAATTTACTTTGTAAGTTACGTAAATTTACAGACCCGACAACGTTAGTTGTTTTTATAAAAATTTAATTATTGAAAATGTCTTTTGCGGTAAAAATCAAATATTTATTTGAAAGAATCAGTCCTGTAACACCAAATTGTGTAAAAAAATCAGTCTTTTCAGAAAATACATCAAATATTGAAAAACAAAATTGAATGCAAAAACTTATTAAAACTTCTAATGACATCGGGTTTAAAACTTTTCCATCAAAAGAGTGTGAAAGTGAAAATAACTTAATTAATTATAATAAATGTTGTAAAGAAGATCACATTTCCTAATTCAGTGAAACAGAAAAAAATTCAATATTCACTCATTATAATAAAATCAAAAGTGATAATAATAGAGCGAATGACTATCTTAAAGGCTTAACTATAACAAAACTTATAAAAAATAGGAAAAACCCTAAAGAATGTTTAGTCAAAGTTAAACAAAATTTATTTTAATATTATGTAGAAGTAAATAATCAAAGAAAAAAAAGTTTGCAAACAAGCCTTTCTTATGCTTCATCAAATCAAATCAAGTAAATCAGAGAAAAAAGTACACCATAAAAGGGATCAAAATGAGGATATGAGAGGTAAACATAAGAATCGTTGGAATCAATTTCCACAAGAAGTTGTTGATGATATTTTAGACTTTATAAATAATTTACCGGCTCGTGATAGTCATTGTTCGCCAAAAACACTAAAAGATAGAAAATATTTATCTTCTGATCTGAATATATCAAAACTTCATCAAAACTTTCTTTCCCTTTATCCTGAGAACCAAAAAGTTGTCTCATATAAATTTTTTAGTCAATGTTTCAAAAGTTTCAATATTGGATTTGGTTTCCCGAGAAATGACATTTGCATGGACTGTGAACTTTTCAATGTGAAAATTAAATCCAATACATTAGAAAGTGATAATAATGAAGTTTTATCAGCAAAAAAAGTTTAGAAAAACATCAATTACAAACATCAAATGCAAATGAGTTTTACAAAATTAAATCACAAATTAAGCAGTTGTGTAATATTGATTCAAGTGTTTATGCTATTGTTTTAGATTATGAAAAAATTTGCCGTTACCTATAACAAAAGTTTCGTGTGAATACTACATGATACAACTTTGGAATCAGGACTTTTGTATTCACACAATGAAAACTGAAACGGCAGATGTGTTTTTATATTCAGAAAATTTTTCTGGCAAAGAACCAAACGAAGTGATTTCTTTTATAGATTTTTATATGAAAAACTTGGTTCAAGTTATAAAAAACTGCCAAGTCTATTCTGGATCACTTGTGATCCCAAATAGTCAAAAAGTTCTTACTTAACCTTATCTTATCTTAATTTAACTTAACGTTGGGTGGAGTTTGGAAGACAGCTTTTAACAATAGTTACACTTTTAACAAAGTTTTTACAATAAAAGCCTTCGATTTTTCTGAAAAATATCATTAAAAATGACACAAAAAAATTAGAGACTCGGATGAAACTGGAGTTGCGTTCGATTGAGATTCAAAACCAGATACACAGCAACTGAATAGAAAATAATTGATTTTGTAAATTAAACTCAAACTTAAAAAGAACCTTAATATAAGACAATTGCTATCAAACAAACATTAAAGACAAATAACTAATATCTTATCACCAGAAATGTGAAGTCGAAAAAAACATGAAAACATTACTTTAAGTTGTGTCACATAAACTCATTTGAAACAACACATACGTTATAGACATTCAAACTGAAAGTTAATTAAAAAACCATATTTTGTACATAAACAAGAGATTCTAGACTTATGTGCTTTGAAAATACAATTAATTTATCAATTTTTAAAGTATTCTGACTCTAATTTCGTAAAACGAAAAATAATTTCCTATTAAGAGCAGCTCATTTTCATGTTTCAATCATATAATTTATGAGTTTTAATTATGTTTTGGGTCATTTAATTCATTAAAATGCTATCAAAACTTGGATAAAAAACTCTTTTAAAGATTTAATCATAAAAATGTTTCAGAACTGAATTCATTGACAATTATCTTAGAACTCATGGAATGATTTAATCTATTTTCAGAGTATTTCCATTTCGAGAAAATGAATTTAGACAATGGTTTCTCTTGAGAAAACCGGTTCTCAAATATGTTAACAACTGATGAGTGCTTTTGTTTAATTTAAGGCATAGAAAGCAATGAACATGTTTTCGCTTTATTGTCAACAATATAAACATATTATAAAAGTTATCATTCATTACATTAAATCATGACTTTTGAAAACTAATCAAATTATGATTCAGTTGTGGAAAGTTTTAAATCTGTTTCAGTATATATTCAAAAGTTATATAAAATAGTTATGACATTAAACACTACAAATAATAGTGATTTATGTTTGAGTTTAAGGGATAAAGTCAATGAAAATGCCGTCAAAATTTCAAATTTTCGTCAAATACAAATCAATATTAATCAATACAAGAAAAAGTTGGAAAATTTTGGCCAAATTATTAATTGTTTTTCGAATAGAAATCATAGAATTGCTCTTCATATCAATGATTTATCTCTTCTTTTGAGAAAAATTGTTTTGTTTAAAGTTGTAGTGAATAAACAAATTGAAACAAAAAAAGAATATTTGAATTTTGAAAAATTGAAGTCATTTAGTTGTGTTTGGCCCAAATGTAGATATAGTACAAAATATAAGCAAAGTTTAAATTCACATGTTTTGGTTCATTCGGAGGAAAACAAATATAAATGTCATTATAATGAATGTCATAAAAGCTTTAAACTAAAGTCACGATTAATTCAACATCAATTAATTCATGAGGAAATTAAGAAATATGTGTGCGATTGGAATCAATGCACAAAAACGTTTACAACAAATAAATATTTGAAAACACATAAGCGTTTTGTTCATTTAAAAGAAAACAAATTCAAATGTCATTATAATGAATGTCAGAAAAAATTTAATACAAAACACCACTTATTAAGACATTCACTCATTCATTCGGGAGAAAAACCATTTGTTTGTAATTATAATGAATGTAATAAAAAGTTTAGACAAATATCAGAACTTAATGTTCATATTCGAAGACATTTAGGTATTAAAAGACATAAATGTTATTATAATGAATGCCTCAAAAGTTTTTTTACATCATATCAATTGAAACAACACATTCGTGTCAGACATTCAAATTAGAAGTGATTTAGAAGTTCTCAAAATGAATGTACACAAAATGTTTGCCACAACGAGTCATCTGAAAACAAACATTTTCTTCATAAACATTTGAAAGAAAAGTTAATTAATTGCAAAACTAAAAAATGCAATAAAATATTCTTCACTTCGAGTGATAATAAACGCGAATATTTGAGAACTTTTTTATCCTTAATTTGAATCTTATTGTAAATTAATTAATATAATTAAAGATTTTTTGTCTGAACCACTTGAATATGTTTATAATTATTTGCACTTTTAAACTCATTTTCTTTAAATGACTTTATAATTATCTCGTTTTTATAGTAATCAATTCAATGCATACTTTTGTCATTTCATATCATTTCAAGTCTTATAACGTCTGCAGAAAAATTTAAGTAATTAATTGCCATTTTTTCTTATTTTTAGTATAAAAACTTTTTAAAGAATTAATAAATTCATTAAATGTTTGTTTTCGCGCATTCACTCGTTCTGACTATTGTTGAGAAAAGTTGTCGTCGAAGTCGTTGTCAATAAAAATGTGTCTTAAAATATCTTTTTAAATATGTTTTGAATTAAATTTTTTATTGCAAGTGATCGACAGATATTGGGAAACAATAATTAAAAATAGACAGCACTTCATGAATAATAAACTGAATGAACAATAATTCATATAAATTAAACTGAGACTAAAAAACCTTAATATAAGACAATTGTTGTCAAACATTAAAGACAAATAACTTATATCTTATCACCAGAAATGTTAAGTCGAAAAAAGATGAAAAATTATTTAAATAAAGGATTTTTGATTTCTTTTTGAAAGAATAGGAAAACATATAATAAATAATTGATATCAATATTATTGTGGAATTATTTCAATGAAAGTGTTGGCCAATTCTGATTGAATGATTTCATTCAAAAAAGTTAAGTCCATATATTTATCTTCATTACAGTCAGCACTTAAAGTGTCTCCGTTTTCATTCTCAACGTCTGCATCTTCAGGATTGTCGTCATCTTTCTTGAAAGCGACAAAACATTCTCCGCTGTCCTCCACGAGAGTCCCGACTTTCCAGAGAAGTTTCGCACAATTGTCTAATTTCTTGAGCAAATCAAATACGCATTTATTTGTATGCGAGTCATCAGTCGATACAGAGAACAGTTGGAGTGGAACTGACTTTAAGACTTCGCACAAGTGGTCCAAAACTTCCATTCCTTTAAATCAAATTTAATTTGAAAATCAATTGAAAACTTATTTTATTTGCAATTATAATAAAGACTAAAGACAATGACATACCCGAGGGTTCAATCTTGAGATTATCAATGGTTAGAGTGTCTAAAGTACGTGTCAATGACTCCAACATCATTGGCAGATACGAAGAACAGTCGTCTATTGTTATATCAATGAGTCGAAGATTTTCTAAGTTTGAAAGTTGTGAACAGTACTTAAACGGACCCTTCAATACACTCTTATCTTCATTAGAATCTAAATCTTGTTTTTGATTCTCTGGTTCGCTTTCAGTTTCGCATTGAAACCAATTAGCACACGAACCGATCTCCAGATGTTTCAGAGATTTAAGGGATTTTAAGAACACAAACTGTTCTGATGTGAAATCTATTTAATAATTAAAAGATAAATAATTAATAACATTTATAATTAATAAAACTTTCATTACCTTTGAGTGAAGTCAAAACTAATGATTGCAAACTCATTGACGAAAATACTTTTGACAACAATTCAATGGTATCTTTATCTGCAATAAACCCATTCTTGCAGTTGAGATGCAATGACTTTAGTTGTGATAACTCTTGGATTTGATCCAAGAATGAGAGCCGACATTCTTTAATATCAGACTCTTCTTCGAACAGATTCTTCGCTGATATAAGTTCTAAATTATTGAAAGAATTGTATGGGTTTTCAGTGACGGCCGCATTCACTACTTCTTCGATAACGAAAGTTGGAATCGAACCGAATCTCAGACTTTTAACTGACTTTAAATAGTCGACAATCGTAGAGAAGTTGCGCCACAAATCACATAAATCAGAGTTGTTTTGAGCCGAATGTCGGATACTATCGAAGTCGAGATCAACACTTGAATTGATTTCAATTATGTTTTTCGCCAAATATTGCCAGTCATTGATTTGAACACCTTTTAATCTAATTTCACGCCAAAGGAATGGCTGAGAAGACAACTGATGCCAAACACGTGACACTTGTTTCAGTCGAACCAAATCAGCGACACTTAGATATGAGAGAATCTAAAAGTACACAAATTTTTATTATAAAAAGTAACGCAAAAATGTTTAAAAATTAATTTTCAAGTTTTTTTGGAGATAAAAATAATAACAATAAATATAATAAAAAGAATTTTTCTTAAATTGAACTTCAGATCAGTCAATACATAACAAGATTTAAAATATAAATTTTAAGAGAAAAATTTGAACTCAATTTTGAGAAAACAGACAATTAATTAATTCTAAATAATTATTGAAAAATTGAAAACAAATTAATAGTAATAAAAAATTGATAGAAACCTGATTAAGACATAAATATGGATTCACTAATGACTGAACAGCGATTTTCCTCTTTTCCATCCATTCTCTATAACCCCTTCTTTTTCTCGAAGGCCGAAGAATATCTTGCAATTGTTGATGGAATTGTTGTGGAGTTATCTTAATGGGAGCGATGGGTGCGATCGGCGCCGGCCTATAGTATGGCAGCGGATTCGATGGCGTCGAAGTCATCATTGACTGAAAGTTAGGTGCAATAGATTTGCGTGCATTCTTCATGAGCTTCGGCTTAAATGCTTTATTCTTGACTATCATTGAGTGACCGTTCGGACCAGTGGCCACTCGGTAGAGATGTGTTCCCGCGGGAAGTTTCACATTCATGGCAGACGCCGGAAAACCTATCAAAACAATTCAATTAAATATGAAACAGAAATACTGAAAGTGTTTGAAAGTGTGTTATCTCTTATGATATTTTGAGCGGTTTTTCTAATAAAAACTCTTAATTTGTTGCTTAAAAAGAGATTTATAACAGAAATTAAGTGAATTAATGAGTTTATATACCGCTCGCCGTCTGTGCTGGTAAAGAGGGAACGAACTTCTTCTTCTGAAACAGTTGCTGTTGCTGATAGATCTGCTGTTGCTGTAGTTGTGGTGGTTTTGGTAGTATTGGCGCAAACGTCGAACGAGGCTTTACTAACGGCTGTTGTATCAAAATCGGTGCCGAAGAGACTAACAGTGATTTTGATGAGTGAGTCAGTAATGATGTGTCCAAGTCTTGATTCAAACCTGAACTATCGATTCCATTCGTCGTCACTGTTTGTGAGTTTAGTTTTGACTCTTGTTTTGCTTTTTGCGTGTCTTCTGGTTTCAGACAATTCTATTCAAAATTAATTCGTTTTTTAATTCAAGGAATTAAAGACTTGAGTCGATTTGTAATGAAAAAGTCTTTATAACTTTAATAATAATTAAAGAATGTGTTTATTAAACCCATAAATATTTAGAAACTTAATTAAGAATTAAAACCCCAAATATCGCACATTCAATATGAATAACACTTAATACGTAAAGAAATCAATAGATATTCAATTACTTAAAAACAAATACAATTGAAGACTAAACTCAAAGCAAAAAAATAATATTAAGTCTATTAACCCATAAATATAATTAAAAACTCTATAATTTAAAAGTGAAACAAAAAGTGAAACCTTAAAAGTTGCACAAGTTTTCAAGTAATTAAAAACTGGAAGTTTTGAGTCTCAAAAAAGATAATTTAAAAAGAAATATACAGTGAATGGAATGAGTATTTGAATGAATAACTTACTGGACAAACAAAAACTCGGGGCTCTTCAAGAAAGACACCGCCGGGAACACAATCCAAATGATATAAACAGAAACAACGCGAACACATAAGGTTTGGAAGCATTCCTCGTCTTCCTGGACAATGCATAGAACACGGGGCACCTGATTGTGGCTCAGATACCATCCCATCCGTATCTGATTTATCAGAGACTTCATTATTATTATTCTTACTATTCATTGAACTCTTCATATCTTCATTCTCTTGTTTAGGTTTCGCAGAACTCGAAGACATAATAGATTTTCTTGCGTTTAACGGCATTATTATCTGCTTTCCGTTGGCATCGATTTTAGTGATAGCTATCGATTCTCCATTACTATTATTAGTGATATTACTATTAGTATTGAGTGTTTCGCCATTTGCTGCCAGTTGTGAAGAGACCATATGTTGCTGTTGTTGTCTTTTCATTGTTTGTTCGTGAACTTGTTGTAAGAGCTGATGCTGTAGTTGTCGGCGTTTTTCTTGTAATGACATTTGAGTTTTTGGTTGTAATGGAATCTGAAAACAAAATCAAAACTAGAAAAACAGCTCAAAAATTCATTAAAAACACAAATCATTACTTGTTTTCCCGCAGATATAGAGGGCTTTCCAATGAGTGGTGAGGGTTGTGAACCATTACCACTTCCAGAACCAGTTTTATCTTTAGATTTCTTCTTAAAAGGAGACGATTCTGAATAGTCTTCGTCTTCGAATCTGGACGGCGCCACTCGTTTCCGTTTAGCTCTTCCTTCGGCAATAGACATCGAGAACTGCTCTTCAGATTCACTGGCAGTTGAATTACGAGCCGATCGTTCGGCAGTTGCGTCGATAGCTTTGGCGGGAGTGAAAGGCGAAGAGTCTATGATCTGAGAGGGCTGTAACTGATGCTGACCACCGCCTCTTTGCATCGCGTGACGGACTATCTCTGCCGGCGGTCGAAATATGGGCTGACGCGCAAACGTGAAGTGTTCCGGTTGTAGACCAGAGGAAGAGTTGCGCTTTACTAAAGATTAAACATCAAATGATTAGTTATTATAATGAGTTTTGAGTTATAACTTATGATAACTTACAAAATAAACCCATTTCTACATAACTTCTTAATTTAGTTTTTTTATCGGGAGAGAAATAATAGACGTCTCCTATCTTTTTACCGCTTGAGGTGACAGTACCTCTCAGGACAACCTCTCTTTTCCAGCCCAACTCAAATGGCTTTCGAAATTGAGCCAATTCTTCAGCGGTAAAAGTTTTTACCTTTAAAATAAAGTTTATGACTAATTGAAAATAAGAACTAAAAGTTTATTAATAATATCAAAGAAAAAACAATAGAAAAGTGATTATTATTTTTAAAACATGAATAAAATGGTAAAGACATTACTCTTAAGCCCGTAAAGGCTGACCACTGATAGACTTCATTTTCGCCGACTTTCTCATCACTCAATTCAGTGTCTTTTTTATCAATAGATTCATTGATGGACTCATTATTGATATCAATATTACTACTGATGTCTTCATTACTATTGTCTTCAATCTCTTCATTATTATCATTGATATCATTGTTGTCATCATTAAGATCTGAATCGTTGTCATCAACTTCTTCATTGTCTTCATTATTGTCATCATTACTGATGACATCATTATTGACAACAATTTCTTCATGAATGACAAGATTATCGTCTTCTTCGTCGTCATCAATAATCTCATCATCGCTTCCGTCAAACTCTTCATCAGCCAATTCATTGATATCTTCAATGACTTGTTGTTGTTCTTCATATTGATCGCAATCAACTTCTAGTTCATTATCAGAAGACATTTGTCTTTAATTATGAATTATATAAACAATAGATTCAAATGCAAAGCCTTTCTATTAAACAATAATGAAGTGGAAAATGGCGTAAAAAAGAGTGAATTTGAGTCAAAACAACCAATGAGTGAAAGGCTATCGCAATGCGGCTCTCATTGAGTGGCAGCCAATCAGAACTCAATAACACTAAATTCGAACCAAAACTATTTATAATTATTTTAATTAACATTTTTTAATATAATTATCTTTTACTAACTCTTAATCAATAGTCTTAATTGTATTTAATATTTATTTATTAATTGTTGTTTAGTTATTATTAATTGTATTTATGTTATAGATATCAATACATTTTAGTGACTTTCATGTTATTTATATATGTGTTTACATTACTGTCACCCTTAAGCTTATATTTATGTTTTGTTTATATCAATATTTAGTTTCTTATTATAAATTCATAAATCACGTCTTGTTTTATACTTAGATCAATAGTAGACTCGATCGATATTATAGGTGTGTGAAAAAGGGACAAAAGTTTCTCTTACGTATACTATTATTAAGACTTACTCTCATTGTATTTCTCGCTATTATTTATTAAAATACATAAAGTATGTCAAAAGGGATGCAAAACATAAGAATACATTTTACAAAACTTAAAACTTTTAATCTTCAGTATTTAATTGATATATAATTCTAGATTAACTTTTAAATTACTCAATCGCTTGAACTTTAAATTTTTTTAACATTAACTTAAACGGTAAAAGTTTTATTAACCGATAAATCAGAGTTATTGAAGTCAACAATAATAATAATAATAAATAATAACAACCATTTCGTGACATATAATGATCTTAAGATTTTTAATGTTTGGTTCCACTATTAATACAGTTAATACTGAATATAAATACTAAAGTTAATCAAATATTAGTTATAAATTAAAAATATTTTGCGTGAAAGTTAAATTAAATAAAAATTTAAAAACTCATATTTTGTATTGATTTAAAAGTATTTATAATTAATAGATTTATTTAATGAATAATTTTGCTAAATATGTTGAACTGTATATAATCATTAACTGCCATAATATCGAGCTTTTAGTTGCGTTGAAAGAAAATCTAGTAATAAAAGTAAATAATTTATAGTTTTATAGATTTTATAACTCAATCAATCAAATCTTTGAGATATTAAATAGTTTTATTGTGCAAAAGTATAAGTCATTCAATGTAAGACTAAATCATTGAGCATTTATTATCATTATTATTGCTATCATTTTTCATTTCTATAGATTTTTCTCAGTTTTAAATCATAAGAAAATTGTTTTTAAACACTTGAAAAGTATTGATATTTTGAATGATGAGTGAAATAACAGTCAGTAATGAAACTAACGGCGAAGACAGTGGTTGGGTTTTGGACTCTTTGATCGGTTTCTTGAAGAGTCCCGTTTGGAATATAACTATTCTTACGTTTATTGAACAGAAATCTGTCGGTAATTAACTATCGTTTGATTGAATACTTTTTTCTGAATGACCAAAAACTATAGAAAAAATCCATAGATCTTTTGTCAATCTTTATCAACTCAACTTTGAGTTAAATTTTATATTTTCTTCAATTAATCAAATGTTCATAGATTTTAAGCAAAACTTATTAATTATTGAGAAATATATTAAATGAGAAAAAAGGTATAGAAAAGTAAAAACTTGTCGAAACTTGTCTTTAAAGCTGTTGACATTTGAACTAAAATGATATTTATCTTGAATGAGTATTTGAAAGATTATTCTTAAACGCAAAATGATTTTTAATAAAGTCATATTTAAAGTGAGAATTTTAAGAAAAAAGTTGCTATAAATGAATTGTCAATTCTATTACTATTAAAGTGTTTGATCCGGAAGAAGTGAGCGATGAATCAGAACAAGAATATCGAGTCATATTCGAAGAATACAAGAATTTAGTGGATAGACTACTATCAGGTCATATGTCAGACTTAGGTATAAGTGAACAACAGTTTGAGGACGCGTGCCGTCGGGCCGATGGACTTCTGGCCAATAAATTCAGACAAGTTCTCTTCGAACAGATTTGGGCCGCAAATGATTACACAATTTTCGTACGATTTATGACTCAAAGAAACATTGAGTTACAGTTACAGGCATTGGAAATATTGGCCCAAAGATTTGGTTTAGTTTATGACTCGTTTATACCGCACGGATCTAATAAAGGGGATTATCTTAACGATGAAGTCATCATAAATGAGGCCATTAAGAGATCTCTGGCTGAAGAAGAAGAAGAAGAAGAAGAAGATGTTGGCGATTGTACTGCAAGTACTTTTAAGGCTAATAAAGGTTTGTATTTATGGTTCGATTGCTTTTTAGATTAGTTTTATATAATATTCATTTAATTTGATTTAAATAGACGTCGAAAACGAAACAATACAAGTATTAGAAGAAAAAGCGAGATTAGAGGCAGAGCACGAACGAGAGCACCAAAAACTATCTTTTGCTATAAATTCGGCGCTTAATATTCATGACAATGAGACAGAAGAGCAGAAACCAGTCTCTGATAAAGAGTTACCACCTTTGAGAGCAAACCCGACTCAAGATAAAACTCAATCCTATTTTGAACCCAATGTTAAGCAACA
>JAQFZT010002410.1:0-11688 GCA_034696325.1 Camisiidae sp. | reverse complement strand
AAGTGCTATTGTTTTGACCCCAACCACACAATAGAGTAAATTAATACAACTATCACTTATTTATTCGATTTAATTTTGAAATTTAAGACTAAACCTTTACTTTATCGGATGTCAATTACAATAACTCCTAATTAAGTTCATATAATGTAAAACTGAAATAATAAACACAACTTAATTAAAGTTGTATTATTGGATTTATCTTTTAGCAATTTTTTCTGTTACTTCGGAGATTTTGAATAGTGCTTTCAGTGAAGTGTGAGCTTTACTTGAAATTCTTTCATGAGACCGGAAGTTACAAAGTGTTGCCATTATTAAGTTAGAGGGCAAATACATTAATCTGACCTCTTTAACTAATCAATTGCAACAATTAGACAATTAAGTAAACTATCAGAATGTCTTTTGATAACTACATAAATGCATATAAATAATGAATTTGACAAAATAACCCTTTGCTCGAATTGAGCTTTTAATAGGGATGCACTAGTGTTTGATGCCATTTGCCATTTGCACAAGTCATTAATACAATCAAATTAAACAAAAGGAAGTATAAATTTGGAATCATATTAAATCAATGCAATTTCCAAATAATTTAAATCTTATTGTCATTAGAATAGCATTGAAATTCTGAATAAGTTATGTGAGCTCATACAGCCAAAAAAGTTGACAGATTTTCTATTTATGTTTACAGTCATTGGTAATAATGACCTCTAATACACGTTTTATGGTCAGACCCCTTTGGCTTTGCGAATTCATATATCAGTTTTCAATTAAGTTATTATTTGTGAATTTGAGATTAAAAGAACACATAAGAGATAAAATCTTTACTATTAAACTAAATTGTCAATTTGATAAGACAGATAAATTTCTAAATACTGTTTATCACAATTTGAATCTTTTTCAAAAAACTTATGACTAGCCATCGTAACTAAATTAATCTCTATCAATGAAAGATTGTTTTGAAACATATCTTCTAGCAATGATAATTCTTTGAGTGTGGTTTGGAGACAAGGGATTTCTCTAAGCTTAAAGCACATTATCCTTTCGAAAGATAATTTGCAGTCCAGCCCAAAAAAATTCCAGATAGAGAGCTACTTCATATGATACAGCTCTTTATAAGTCCAAAAATATGAATTTTTAGACGATAAATCAACAAAAATAATTGTAACTTTGATGGGCTCAATGTATTTCTCTAGTTTCGGCAGTTCTGATAAGTTGTACAACAAATCATGATAATAGAAATTTATTTGAATCTATAAAATGAATACACATTTCTGGTTAGAATTAGAGCTGGGTATTCGAGGTTCTAGAATCTCCAAAATTTATTTGCCTCGAGTCGGGTCTTGCCTCGGGTCTCGACTATTTTTCGAAATCATAAAAAAATTCATATAGTTTTATAGCATTAAATTGTTAAGTTCTTAATGTTTTGCTACATTTAAACTTTCAAAACATTAATTATTGACTAAATTTCATTTCTATATTAGAACTTAGATTTGAAGTTAATATTTTTTCTCAATTAAAATAGATTTCAAGACTCAAACGAGTCTTGAAGTTACCCTCGATAAAAAAAAATTTTCGAGACTCGAGACCCGATACCCAGCTCTAGTTAGAATTGATTTGTAATCTTTTCCTTTAAGATGAAATGTTTTATCGTTACTAACTTTTCAACTAAGGTCATAGTTTCTGAAGTTTAATGGGTTTTAAATTACTATTTGAGAAAATTGTGAAGAAGTTACATCTCCACACGTTCCCCACATTTGTCCTATACAGTAGACTATTTCTCTATTCATGAAACTAAATCAAAATAGAAAACTTTGCTCAATAGTAAGCGAATAAGCATTTATTACCATTTTTTTCAACAATTGATGACAACTGGTTAACTTTTTTGGCCAATTCTAGAAACCATGTTTGGAGAAAAAATTATTTGTTGGCAATATATCGTTAAGAAACTATTATTATAACACATGCAAACTATTCGTAAAACATTATAATTTTTTCTGATATCAATTCCAAAGTTTTAAACAAATGAATTAGATATTAAGCATCAGATGAGAGATGAAGCATAAGATATTAGAATGTAATGCCAGTGGCATTAAATCAATGCATTACACAAAACTGATTCGCCCTTTCAGTAACTCTTGAGTACCTTTTACTATAATTAGATAACTTTAACTACATAATTTATGGCCTTAATTCTTCAGCTATTAAGGTATTTATGGTCAGAAATTAATCAAATACATAGCAATTTAATATGCAATTGTGTCGATAAATGCTTTAATTTTTAATTAGGAGGGGAAGCAATCAATCAAAGGAGTGCGCATTTCATTTACGATGAAAATATATGAAAAGTCTGCCAACGCAAACAAGGGTTCAGTCAAAAGCATACACATCTGCTGGAAAAGAATATCTGAAAAAGAGCACAGCAATGCTTATGAAGAAAATTTCAATTTCTTGTGTTTCCATTTAAATTCAATGATTTTCCATTTTTTCAAATATTACTCATGAAACTTGAAATTTTTTCGACATGATTCGACAATTCAATCCGGAGATGTGGAATGGGTTCGGTAAAGGGTGGGGTACAAACTTTGAAATTTTCAAATTTAGGGTGTCAAAACTATACAGTTTTTAGAGACAATTTTCCATGAAAATTTTTCACAAAAAATCCCGCCAAAACTTTTTTTTCGAAAAAACATTTCCGCCAATCTTTTCCTGCAAAAACAATATTTTGCAAACTTTTATTGACAAAATATGAACTAAAAAAGGTTTAAATTATTAGATATGCCCGTAAATCTGATCCATTGTTGCCAATAGTTACCGATTTTTGAAAAAAGTCCCCACAAATCAAGTATGAATATCACCTGTAAAATTGACTGGGGATTCAAATTTTCCTCAAAGGGGGACCTAGGTACTTTTTCGACTCGACGAGTAGGGTCTTTCCTCTCTTCACTCTCCTATTCCACATCTTTGGTTCAATCGTCACTTTAATGGTAATATTTGCAAAAATTAAAAGATTCAAAAATGAAATTAAGTGTTTTTTCCAGGAATTCATTGATATGTAAAAGAACTTTGAAAAAAGAGTTACCTTGTGCATCATTATCAGAGTCTCTACATTGTTAGAAAATCTGACTTTTTCTATTTATTTAAACTTTCGGGAAATGTGAAATGAGTACATATCATGAAATACAAAGTAAAATTAACTTAATTTACGATGAATTTAGGAAAAGTCAGAAAATTGTAGAAAATATTAGCTTTTCATTTAAAAAGTGCAACGTTTTTGGACCTTCGTGTCATTTTTTTGTCGGGAAAATTCTCGCCTAAAGAACATAAAATATTTTGCAAAATAATAGCTTAATTGCCTAAATTCATCTTTTGAATACTTTAGATGCAAAAGTGATCAAAACAAAAGCACAAATAATTTGCAATTATATTTTGTTTATATTAGAATTTCAAGTTATTTTTAAAAAATTCAAGTAAAAAATATTTGAGATCAGCAATTCTCAAGTATTATTATTGTCTACTCGTTCAAAAGGACCACAATTTTTTACAGTAAAAATCACGAAAACAATTTCTTAGCTTAATCTTCGAAAAAGTGGTGTTTTAAGATCTAAATTGAAGTCTGAAAATAGCCAACTCTTAAGATACAGTACTAAACTCTATATAATTTTTATCAATAATGACATCGGTAAAAATTTGATAAAAATCGATAATGACATTTGTTTTGTCTGTTATTGCTTTATATTATAGAACCGAAAGCTTTCAATGAAAGCGCGACGAATGTGCGGTCAGTGCGAAAGAACTAGAATTAAGAGTCGAAAAGTTTTTGTAGACTTAAAGTTTAGAACTTAAGTTGAGTTCTGCTTCTGCTAATAGTATTGTAATGATTAGCACGTTATTGTTGTATAAATTATTGCTGAGTTTAAGTAGTTTTGTATACAGTAGTTTAAAGAATGAGCTGATCTGAGAGTAACTGAAATGCACTGTAAGAGAATAGCATTTTTAATGTACAACTTAGGACTTGAAAGGGTGCGTTTGAGCCCCTATTTATCAATATTAATATTTTTGTTTTGCATTTTAAACATATTTTAAGTAAATAAAGTCTACTTTTAATGGAATAGTTTTTGTTCAAAAGTCGATTTAAGATGTGTAGCCTTTTGGGGGAAATCAGTGCATGGGTTGCATTGTTGGAGCGCTATCTCACTAATAGGACATTTATCTGCTTTCACAATACTGTGCTATAAATTGGTTTCTGATTTTAGAATTGTGACAAAAGTAACTTATGATTGGCTCATAAATCAAAAGCATCTCAATATGATATCTCATTATATAAATGGTTTGTCGGCTGACCTGAGGTTAGTTGGGGTCAAATTATGCTCCGAATGCATTACAAGTGACTTTTAATAGTAAGGGCTTAGAGGTTAGAAATGGAGAGAAAAGTAAAATTTATGAAATTTGTTTTAATTATTTGAAACTTTCAACTAATTAAGAAAATGATCCTTCATCTCAACTGTTTAAGTTTGAGATAATGATTGAAATGATTCCTTAATGATTTAAAACTTGGTTTTCACTCAACAAAACGAAACCAGTGTTTTCTTATATATAAAGGTTTACAATCATTTCCATCTGATACAAGTGTTATAGATAAACATATACTTATTAACTAATATTAGTTCTCTTTTATCTTAGAATTGTATACTGTATTAAAATTGCGTTAATTTGTAATTAAATGTTAACATAAAATGTAAGGCAAATTAAATTTTTGGTAATTTTATGCAAATCGATAGACAAAGTTTTCCTCCTGATTTTGACCTCCATTTGTTCTAATTTGTAGTACAGGTATAATTACCTGATTAAAAACATGTTTAAGTTGAATAAAAGTTTAGTAAATGTTTGAAGAAATTCGTGATACGATAGAGGGAGCGCTTCATAAAACACTTCTTTATTGAATATTTAGATTCAATACAATATGTCGTACTTTTGCGGCACAACTCCTATAATCGGCTTTAAAATTGATTAAAAATCATTAAATAATATAAATATTTGGCGCACATTTTCATTAATAATTGTGGCACAAAATATGCTACTATTATATAATTAATAGTATTAAATGAATTAATTGTGATTTAATGAAATACTGAAATCTAATCGATTCTCATTTGATGTCTCTCTTTGTGATAAACTCTGTTTGAAATTCACACCCATTTTCTCTCACTTAAAGGTAAATCACATTTAATACAAATTTAACAACATTTTTAAATCCATTTTATTTTCTTTTCGTTTGTCAAACATATCAGCCAAATATTTCATTAAATTCATTCAATGACAAGTGGTTTAATCAATTCAAATCCAAATTATTTATTCATAAAAAAGTTATGAAATATTTATAAAATCGATTTTAAGTTAAAAATAATATCAGTATTGCTTTCAATACAACTTTTCATATGATTCTCAACAACGAATTCAATTATTTGATGGCATTTGAATTGTATGAGACACTTATATGAGACTTAGAGATAATAGTATAGTATTTATAAACTTTATAAACTAAGTGTTGATAATGTATTAATTGATGTTTAAATTTATTGGTCAGTAATCGATGTCTCAATCGATACGTCGGTGTCATCCGTGTGAACACTGCAATAAGTCGTTTACGTCCAGTCATCAGTTGGCTCAACACAACCGAATACATACCGGAGAGAAACCTTATAAATGCAGTTATTGTGACAAAAAGTTTAAACAATTATCTCATGTTCAACAACACACTCGATTGCATACAGGTTTCTATAAATTATTCATTATTTACAATACTTTTCACTGTAAAATAGGGTAAAACTTAACAAAATTTCTTTAATTCAACGCTTTGTAAAGTTAGTCATTTCGATGAGTTGTTGTCTTGAAATGAATTCATAATGACCTCTAATGTTATGATGATCTAGTGTTTTGATTTGTATATAGCGTGTGAAGAAGTCCTGAACATGAAACACATGAAACCCATGAAAATGTAGAAATGATGATATTTTTCTTCACTGATTACTTGATGCCATGAATGCTGTGAATGTTGTACTTTATCTAAGGCTTGATTACCGTTCAATCCCAAGCGTACAAAATGTTTTTCTATTCTTCTATTTAATATTGGCTCTAATGTGATGTTTAGTACCAGATCTCTCGATGATAGAAGATGTGCCCCTTCTATACATTATACACATCTATTCGTATAAAACAGTCTTATCATTGTATCACTCATTGTTGGAATTGGTCTCTCGTTTCTCTCTTCTGTGCCACTAATTCTCTCTCTTTGCCTGACTATAATTCTAAGTCTAACTGAGAAGTTGTGCACAACTTATTTGGTCTCAAACTTTTCTTCAATGCATTGGAAAGAATAGTTGTGAGCCTAACATGAAATCAGGTCCCAATGTGTGTAATATATGTTTTAATTTTTTCTCCAGTGCACGAGCAAAAAGTGACAGTGATTGATGTCGCACACCATCTACTCCTCTCTTATACAAGAATACTATTCTATTCTATACTTATTCTCTACTCTTCTTTACTGTAAGGCAATGAAGACTAGCAAATGTGTAGATCTGAGTGAATGCGAGTCAATGCGAGTGTATGTCTATGAGTGTTAGTATCACTCTATGCTTCAATCTATGCCTCAATCATGGATTATCCCCCTTTGCTCATATAGATCTATCATTATCATCATCAAAGACTTTTCGCGCCGCTCTTTCCCTATACTTCAAGTACTTTTCAGTTTGACTGCCTTTTTAGCATTAATTTTCTAGTTTTCATCCTCTTCATTACAATATTTGGTCATTTCAGGTGAACGTCCCTATAAATGTTCGGTACCTGAGTGTGGTCGAGCTTTCATTCAGTTGTCTAATTTGCAACAACATATGCGAAGCCATTGTTCTCTCGATAAAATTGCCAAAAACTCTGAAAAGAAGTTTGTTTGCAATCATTGTGGGAAAGGATTCAAAGGCCAGAGCAGTTTATCTACACACCAATCGAAGGTATTCTCAATGATTTTATCAAAGATAATACAAGTTTTGGTAATTCGTTAGATTCAAGAGATAAGCACTCAATAACACGATTTTATTAATGAGTCAAAAATATTAAGTCATATTTTTAAACAATTAGTGAACTCATGCGCTACAGTTTAAGTTTATTAAATTTTCAAATCAATTAATAATTATTTTTGTTTTTAATCATCTAAATAATGCCCATATTTGTGGTGTTAATTAATGCTATATTTTTTGCAAACTTATTGCTATTGTTTCTTTTGAAGCAATTCTTCATTGAAGTTCTTCTTCATAACAAAAAGAGCGTAACTCTTCGTAACTCTTTATAATTTGATATCATATTTATGAGCCTTCTGTTTGTTTTTTCTTCATAAACTTTGATTTATTCGTGTCAGACATTGATTTTTGTATAAAAAAATTAGAGCACAGCTTAAATACAATATTTAAGCTTAGAATTGAAAGAATTGAAAATCTCATTATATAATAATATGATAATATGAGTGGCTTTTGAGTCAAATGTTGATTAATGTGACATCAGTTTTGATTAATTATATCTCGAATCAAGTGTTTATACGTTTTTCTTTTCAGTTTTGATTTCTTTTCAATTATCACTTAATTCAAGGATACAATCGTTCGATGAATGTATAAACTCTTCCGTTACAAAAAATGTTTTTCTTTTTTTTAAACATTTTCTTTCATATATAGAGGTTTAAAATGTCCTCTTTTCAAAAGCCAGTCCTTCATTAAGTTCTATGTCCTCTGGCCTTGATTTTTATAATTTACTAAATTTAAGTGATAAAACTTGCAAACGAGGAAAAAAGTCATTCTTAACATTGAGGAAATCTGTTAAAATTCAAAATACAAGCCTTGTTTCTAAAGTTTATCTTTATTTTTTAGTTTGACAGCAGTTTTAGTATTGCATAGTTATTAAGTTTTAGGCATTCATTTGTTATAATTACTGAAAACAGAAAGAGTTGTGCATTTGAAAAGTGCGAATACAATTCTAGACAGCTTTACGCATCTGTCACACTCCAGACATGCATACAACTCAAGTTCATTAACTTATGTAATTATTAAAATAATTTGATTTTAGTTAAAAAATATGTTTATCCAGTAGTGAAAACTCTTTTATGACCAAAACTAGTTCTTTTTTAGTGAGATGTGACACAATAAATTGAGACTAAAAAATATATTGGAAAGACCCCACCCATAACTGTCTGCTATTTTCAAATTATGTCTGGCATCACGAATAACTTATATATAAAAAATATGATATAACATAATCTCAAAAAATCTTATCACAATTAAACATCAATTCATTCAATTATTTTGAGGGTCACTCCTCAAGATAACATCATTTTTGTCTTAAGCAACTATTTGCTCGAGAAATATACAATTAAATCTTTTTAATCAAGTTTATCAGTATTTTAACTCTTTATTATATGAATACCTTTGCGAAAAATTGTTACCTCATTTCAAAAATGAGATGAACTCACCCTCTTTCAGACACATTACTTTCTAGTCTTTAATATTTTCAAACTCTTTCAATATAAAAATCCATTCACTCAATGCATTTCAATTTCTTTAAATTTAAGTTCAATATTTTCCTTATAATTAAAAAATTATTTGCCTAAAATTCAATCCATTTTTAATTAACAAATTTTCTATCATTTAATTTGCATTTAATTGGGTGAAAATGATCTAATTTCTTACTTTAAGCAAATTTCTCACTGATTTATAAGAGATTTAGATAATATTGAAAGTTATAAATTGAGAAAACTATAGATAAAAACCACAAATTTTCCAAATATGAGTTTATGGTCTGAAAAATAATGTATTAATTGTTGAAACAATGAGTTCTCATTAATGTGAAAGAAAAACTTGTTTTATGAATTGACTCATTATTTGGTTGCTCTCATTCAATACAAGTACTTGAGAGTCAATTCAACAAATTTCTAACAAGTCTGCGTTTATTCAATCGAATTTATTTAATTAGTCGATCAATTTTCTCAATTGTATTGTATAAAAAAATCATTCCAATTGTTTCATAGTCTGAATATTAAATACAATATTAATTGTTGAGCGATTCGAATACATAAGAAATACTTAATTGAATCCCCGATTTAATGAAGTCAAAGATCTCGATATTAGTGTATGTTTTAATCAAGATTAATATAGACTGCGAAATATCTTGATTGTGAACTAATTTTATTTTCTATATTTAGTTATTATTAAATCTACTTTCAATCAAAGCTTAAATTCTGTGACATTCAATTCTAATAAAAACAATTTTAATTAATTCAAACTAATCTTTCAGAATAAATGAGAAATTGTTTGAGTGAACACATGATTTTTTTAAAAGCTTAATTGATTGTTAAACTTTTCAAAAATCTTGTATTACAATAATTTCTATGACAAACTTCGTTAGACAACTCGTCATCAGTTTATTAATTTGTAATGAAAATTACAATTGATTGACTGGATGGGAAAATTCAAAATTGTAATTATTATCTGGTTTTATATTGCATTTAATCAAAATGACATAAGATTAATGTTACGCATGATTTTAGAAATCGTGTCATTCTTGAAGTGTTAAAAAGGATTCAACAATAGATGATTGTTTTGATGATTGCATGTGATTAAAAATATTAGGTTTAAACCTTAATAGAAGTTATGAATTAGCATCTAAAATGACAACAATAAATGAAAGGAAAGTGTTTACCATGCGGTCAATCAATTTATTTGTTACTAAAAGCAGTAATTGTTTGATTGTTGAACTGCACGCCAATCAAAAATTTGCACAAAATTGAGTAATTCATTTGAACGCAATTTTTGCATGAATCCCATTAATGCGATTGTCAAATGTTTTTGTGTTAATATTAATAACAATAGATTACTTTATTTAGAAACACTCGATCTCTGTGGCCCTCAACGATACAGTTGGTTCGTGTCCTGTGTGTCATTTGATCCTTCCGAGTAGTGACGAGATATCCCTCCATATTAAGAAAGAACATAACGGTTATATTGAATCTCAAAGATTTACACGTAATTATAGAAACAATTTTAGTTTTGATTATATTCTATTAATCTTTAAATATTGAATTCAGGGGAGAATCGAATGATTTCGCCCTATACTTGTCCCATATGTGGCAAATCGTATCTGAATGAAGGCTCTTATCGTCGGCACTTAGAGACACATCCGGAAGCCCTGTCATCCCCCACTTCATCGTCATCTTCATCATCTTCTATTCCTTTATGGCCGTGTAGTGTCTGTTCAAGTGTTTTTACAACAGAAATCGGTATTACTATAAACTGAAAGTAAAGTTTGACAAATGAATATAAAAATAATGATGAATTGTTTTAAAGGACTGCTAACACATATGGAACAAATGAGAACCGATGCTAAACATCAATTTGAGGCTCAGATTATATTGAGTTGTGCCGCAGCTGAGAAGAGACACAGAGATGCAATCGCTTCGTTGAACAACTTCGTGACCAATGCCTCGCATTCTAATACGACTACTCTCTCAACTTCTATGGTATCGTTAAATGAAATTAACAGAAACGCGACTTTTAATGAAATTGTCAACAATTCAAGTTTGGTTAACAACTCATTTAAATTCTAGTAATAAGTTCTACATAAAAGTGTAATTATCCAAAGTTTCTTTGTTTTAAAGAATATAAAAATTAATGCTGTGATAAGGAATTTATCGAGTGGTAAATGGTTTTGAAAACGAAATGCAACCTTTTCTTTGTATTTAATTAAATGATACAAATTTCTTGCTGTTTTAGATTAAGTAATTATATTACTTATTCTCTCAAATATACTTCTATATTATATCGAAATAACGCATAACTTAATAATAATTATGTGAAACATTATTATTATTATAATTATTCGTTTTGTGATTCTGTCGCTTTTGATTATTATTTGCTGATAAAATAATACTTTTATTCATAGTATTAAAACTTATATAATAAGTAATACGAGAATCAAATGTAGATTAATCTCAAAAATTATGTGAACATTTCCTGTGGAACAAAAATTGTTTCAAATATTGTGTACAAATGTAAATCGGGTCCTATCATTGTCTTAAGTTTCAAATCTTGACAAAGGGTTTGGTAATCAGATTACTAATAATTTAATATATATATATACTATATATTAGTAACCTATGAAAACTTGTGATGTATTTCTTTTTTGTTTTGTGTAAAATGAATGCAAAATCGAGAAGAATGTAAAATAAACGGTGATATAAGTGTGAGTTAAGCTTAAGCTTAAAGCAATGTTGCGTTTCAAACGCTTTGATGCAAAGCACAGGCGCAAAATGTGTTAAATCGATGCCAATGAATGTTCTATTTGAGGAATGACTTGTATTTTACATTGAAATTTTAAGAAAACATTTATAAAGAATTTATAAAAATTTCACAAAAGTATTCTTTACTTATGAGTCTTGGATTTTATACTGAACGAGTTTATACGGTATGAGTGTAAGTATGAATAGTAGTAGACATTACTCTTTGGACAACCGCGACATTATCAACGATTTCAGTTATATGACAATCGGTGATCATAATTCTCCTGCATATAGTGCCACTCCATCATCACCTCATTATGAAATATTTGCTAATTTCGCTCCAACCACTTTCAGTGCAATGAAATACAGGTCAGAAT
>JAQFZT010002409.1:0-11692 GCA_034696325.1 Camisiidae sp. | reverse complement strand
CCGATTCACAACTCACAAAACTTGTCAGTTGTCCAAATATTGAGTCTTATTGTGGTGAAAAAAGGTCACATAGGCTTATGCCAATTTTTAATTTGAATATTAAGTTGTGAAAAGTGCCACTTGAGAGTTGGCGAAAGCCATCATTACCCAAGTTATCTAAAATTTCAATCAAATGAGTCTGAACTCTAATCCTTTTATAAAAGACGAGTTATTTTAACAAATTGGCTTTTAATGTTTTTAGCGCTAAATTAAATAAGAATTTTTGATCTACTTATATACTCAAACGTGAAATATTGATTTTATCGATGAGCCCATTCACATATAGATATTGAATCTAAAAATTGTCTTGAAATGATCTGATGAAAAGTAGATTTAACGAAACATAAATTAGGTTACATTTACAGATATTGGGTAATTCTGGTAAATATGTAATCTATTTATTCATTCATAACACAGAAATGAATTTACAGTATATTTATCATCTGTAAATGAAGCCATTCAAAAAAGCTTTTAGAAATAACATTCAACACATTTTTTCTCATAAGCTAAAGAAAAAGTTCAGTAAAACTCAAACTTTTGTAGCTGTCAAGAAAGCTATTCAAAATCAGATCAAAGTTAAATAAAATTCATTATTTTAAGCTTTTAACATAATCAAAAATCATGGATTTCAAACTCACTTCACTTGAATAATATGCAAATCTGTTATATTTTAAAGATTTTGGCACAAAATTTATGTCTTAATGTTATTATTCCAGAGTTATTATTACACTTTATATGATTTGTTTATTTTCAATAAATAAAGATATCCTGAAACTAACTCCAAATATTTTATGGTTATTAACATTTTCTCATTAGTTATAAAGACTTGTCTCAAAAATACAAATACAACTGCGAGTAGAAGTAAATTCAAACGAATATTTTGTAGTGAATTTCTTTCTTAAAGAATGTGTAACAAAAGTCTATTATGTCTTTTAGAAGTTTAAAGAAAGTTTCCTACAGTAACTGTTTATGAAGTTAGAGCACTATAAGCTTAGTCTATAATAATACCATTAAATACAGAGCTGACAAATACTTGTTCTAACGCTTTGCCCAAAACGAATGAATTTAAACAATTTATTTGTGTCGACTCAAAATAAGAATAAACCATTTATAGAACTCACTGCAAAGGGCAAACATTTCATATAACAAGTAATCATAATATCATTTATACCTCAAGTTATTTAGAGTTTATGTAATGAAAAATGATTTTTAAACAATTTAAAATATGGAAATCTGAATTTTGAAAAATATCTACTAGTACACCAAGTTTTCACCATGTTAAGCAGTTGGCAAAGGTTAAAAGGCAGCAGTTAAAAGGTTGGCAACTCCTCATTTATACAGTCAAACAAGTTATACTCTAAAATAGAGCATAAAATAACTATTTTTTCAAATTTTCATTTTTTCAAGAAGAATGTCTCAACAAATAACTCTCATTTTCACTTTACAATCAATCAAATCAAGTGTCGTAATGTGTTTATTAATCTCTTTTTATTGATTTTAAATTTTTCTACCAAATAATTTATAGTGAAGATAATTTGTGCTTTACTTCTCCTTGAAATGAGATTTGATTAATTTTTCTTTACTATTTTTTAAACATTTTAAAAATATGTTTCGATAAAAGTTATCAAAACGAATGCTCTTCATTTGATTTTTGATAATTATTAAATTGAATCTCTAGACTGTCTTACGAAATAAATAAAATTCGTCCTTCCTGTCAATCATTAGACCATTCAATTAAATTTTTCTCATCTCAAAAGAGAAAAGTATTCAAATTGTTACTCGGCTTTAGAGTGGAGTTATTTATAACAAGACGTCATTATAACAATCCTTTAATTTCTGCTTAATTTCAAGTAGAAAATAGTCTTATGAAATGTACGAATTTATGTGAATTTAGAAACAAATCAAAATATTCGAAAGAGAGAAGCAAGAAAAGTGACATTAACAAGAATCAGATAAGAAAATCAATTAAACTAGTTATTGAAGTTATGTTGCCATCAGTTAAAGACGAGGACGAATTCGTGAAATACTTTATTTGTACTAAATTTTGTAGCTGTGATGAATGCCACACAACTTGTGCAATATCTGAGTTTTCGCTAAAGTGAAAGTCAATTGAAAAGCGCATCGTTGAGCAGAAATTCTTTTCCTGGAACTCTATCAAAATAAACAACCGAATAGTTAACCAAAAGCATCAAACAAGCAATATGTTCATATTAGTATTGTGCTGACTGCTGGTACTCTTTTTTTATCAGCACAAAACTGTTTCCGGGATCCATTAAACCAGTCCTTATCAAAACATATCAAAGAATAAAAAATTCATTTCCAATTTTTAATTGCAACACCATTTCTCATTTGCATTTATACTAAAACCTCTAAATTCTTATTATTGTAAAGTTTGCACAATTTTAAACTCAATCCAAAATAACTTCAAACTGCAAATTAAAAGAATGCAAAATAAGAAAAAATAATATAATAAGTCTAACCAGAGTCTAAGCTTTAAGATAAGGAAAGTGTTGCACTTTTGGATTATAAATATAGATTCATTAAACATAATCTAAATATTCAAAGCAGACTATTCCTACTTCTCATGAACAAATTAAAATAAACTTCGCGCTGAGCTATAAACTTATTAACTCGACTTTGTAAGCAATTTTTTCTGAATTGTTTTATACTCTGTTGGAAGCTTTATGTTAGTAACTCTCGAAGCTTCTCGTTTCCGGCAACAATATTTCAGTCAATTTTGGCACCAATTACTTTTGGCTTCAAGAATACAATACTTTTTCCCCTTAATGAGCTTTGGTATTCAAAATAATTTATTATTTGTAAAATCACTTTAGAAATAATAATTATTATTCAAATGATTGATTCTGTAGAAAGTAAAAAATCATGTTAGAATTTCGGATTATTTGTTTAAGATTTTTAAAGTGTGAATCAAATTTCTAAATGCATTTTTTACTTATATAATGACAAATGTTTGTATGTCTTAATTGAGTTATGCCTGAGAATTGAAAGTCAAATTGAAATTATTAATTGAACGCGAATTTTAGAATGAAAATACTGTCAATTATAGAAAGTGATGCAAAACTAAAAAGTCTAACTTCTTCTATGAAGTGTTGAAAATAAAGAGGCGATTAATTCTTTTACGACTTATTGTTTACTCAATAAATATTTAAAGAAATCTGACATCTTAAAGCAATACCTGTATTAAATATAGCTCCGTTGCAAATAGTTTATGTTTTGTTATGTTTATTTATCCAATGCCCGTCTGGAATGTGGGTGTGATCATCACCAAAATTTGTAGTTTTCTAGTTTTGCAGTCGAGTACTGAACAGTACATTGAAATTGTCATAAAGCAGATTCTGTGTCTGACACCTTTGGGTCTAACTCGACCCCTGACATGTTATTCTGGAAGCTTTGCTTATTGCACTTTTGCATGATATAAATCTTTCAAAAAGCCCTACTTTGGGGTAGAACTAAGAAACTAAACGTTTTGAATGCTCATCAGCTTTATAGGAAAACGACATAACATAACGATCTTTTCGTCTTGAATACGTTAAGTCAAATCATATTAAATTACAACTCATTTCAAGCTCTTATATTGGATCTCTTAATCTGTTTTTACTGCTTTTCCACATGGGATTCAATTTCTTAATATCAATAAAAGTATTCAAATCAGTTGAATGCACTCGTTTTCATTGCTTTAAATAACCGTTAATTGAAAAATCATTGCAATCAGTTTGAAATGATTTAAATCTCTATAAAAATAAAACTAATGATATTCGGAAATCTTGTGAATTGAAAGCATGAAACTAAAGCATATTGATATATATAAGGCAACCCCATATATGGATCAGAGCTAAGGAGTGCAGTAAACGCATAATTTTACTTAACTAACTGCACATTTAAAACAGCTGAAAACTTTTGGGGAGAGTAAGAACAGTTTTGGGAGTGTATTTCTATTTCTATCATTTGAATATCTGTATACAACTCAATTTTATCACTAATTAAAATTCCTTTATTTAGTCTCTTTTTTATGAGTAAAACATGTACCGAAAAAGTTTCGCTACTTTACAAACCAATGTGTGGCCACAAATTCAAATCTTTTAGACAGTACTGTACTGTCCTTTTCAAACTTTCTCAAGGATTTAGTGCTTAATGAAACTAATATATAAACATTATTTTATATAAACTCATCTAGATTTTACTCTCTCACTGTTATTTAGTTAAATATTTAGAATTTGTTTAATATAATGTTTCAAAAACTGATTCGTTTGAACTTTTTTCATCTCAAACTATCTGTCAGTTTAATGTTTCGAAATTCTGTTAAGTCATGAAACTTCAAATGTTCAAAACTCAACGTATTAATACATGCATCGAATAACTTAAATTTAGGAATTTATTTTAAGGACATCAATAAGAGCTTCAGCAATAAAATATGAATCTTAGATCATCAACAGAGAAGTCCTTTTACTCACTTAAAATCTCATGTTTTTGGTCGGAGTTTCCGACTTAAACTCCCGCTTTTTGCAAATTTAAGCTGTTTTATGGTTCTTAAAGTCAATTATTATCATTCTCTTTATACATCATTACTTCAAATTGTTTGAATGAAACTAATATTATTTACAAATTTTGAAAAATTTTTTAATTCAGAAAAACAAAGCAAATTTTTCGAGTTTTCGTAAGTATTTTACATTTTCTGAAAGTTTAAATGAGTAGAAAAAGTTGGATTCCCAACAAAATAGAGACCAAACTAATCACTGACTTTAAAAGACTTGAAAAATATTTATTGAATTGAATTGAAATCAAGATTAGATTTATCGCATCTTTCTTTTAATATGAATTGGTTTAATATCTGATAATTATTGAATTCTTGCAAACTTGTGATTAACTATTAATAATGTTCAATAATAATGATTCTTTATTTGGAGTTGTGTTTGATTTTGCATTTTTTAAAATTCTATTATAAGAAATTATTTTATAAATAAATTACAATTGATATGAAAAATGAATTTGAAAATTTGAGATTTAAAAATGTAAAAAATTGTATTTCTCAACCTCATTACAAGATGATCTGTACTAAACTTGATTATTCTGTAGTTTAAAAATATCTAATCAAAAGTACTTTCAGTGGTGATTAAATTTTGAACATGTGGTATAATTTATATTCTCTGATTAATTTAAAACTAAGTTCGTTTCAGTCTTCATTCAAAATTCAAATTAAAATGTTTTAGTCATTCAATGTGTTATTAAGAGATCATATCTTTCAATATCTTAACTAATTAAAAGCATAAGCTAAGCTTGAGCTGGGCATAGCTAACTGAGCTCAAGCTCAAGCTCGAAAGATTCTAGATGAGCTCGAGCTCAAGCTAAAGCTAATGCACAATGAATGAGTCTATGCTTTTCAATAATTTTGACTCAACTGATAAATTCTCAAATTTAAATTGACTTTAAAAATCAATATTATATCTTCAGATTTTGAAATATTGGAAAAATTTTGATACACATAATTGATAAGCATTTCTTTTAAACTTTTGCTCAGAATCTCTGATTTTTGATATAATTTTAAAAATTTTATTGAAGAGAAAAATGATTTTACTCAATGAAAAGCATTGAAAGTGAACTAATACTGGAAGAGTTGTCGGAATTTACGGTAATTCAAATAGAATAATTTTTCGATAAGTAGTTACAAATATTTATAAATAGTGATAATAGGGTATGGGCTCAACCTATCCATTACTAAAGATAAGTGTTGCTGAATAAATGCTGAATGAATCCATTCATCTCTAACTTTCTGATTCCTTATCATTAAGTCAGTCGAAAGTTAAATGAAAATCGCGATAAAAATTTATAATACAAATCATCCTATTGTAAAAATATATTCTTGAAAGATAAAAACTGACAAAATGACAACTATTTATGTGAACGTAAATTTTCTCATAGCTAAGAGTAAACCGTTAATCTCTCAACAAATAGGTTGTAAACTCATGCACTCAAGTGATCTTGTCGTTCACTGTATCACTGGGAGCACTTCAAAATGTCGAAATTCATGATGTCTTAATTCAAAATGTCATAACACTCATAGCAGTCAATTAAGTCCTGAAACGGATAATTACTCTGTAGTATTATGAAATTCAAACTTTGAGGTCACGGAGTTTAGTCCCTAAGAATAGCTTTGGTATTTAATTCTTCAAAGAAAAAAGAGTCTTTATTTATGGATATTTTTGATTAATTCATTAAATTCACACATTAAGATTGAATTGAATTTATTTTCAAGTTTGAAAGTGGGATATATTTTTGACAATTAGTATAATAATTTAGGAAATGATATTTTGAATTGAGATATTCTGAATTAAGACATTTCGAAGTATATCTATATTTTACTTATGCTAAAAATGTTTGAAAGATGTTTTTCAACGTGTAATAAATTAATTATAAACAATCATTTACCGCGTTTGTTGTGGAAGCGATTATCGTGAGCAGTAAAAATAGAAAGAAGTACCTAAAACATAAAATAATTATCATAAGAAATTTAAATTATGAATTAAAAATTAGTATTCGAATTAATAGTTTTTGGCGCTTAAACTCGTTTAATTGAGTTGCAGGAGTCGCGGTGTCTATGCTCTCATACTCTCTCTCTCTCTCTTTCTGGTTCTCTGTGAGGAAATCAAGCGTTCGGGTATTGACTGCATTTACAGTTTGTCAGTCTCTGCCAGTTAACTGTTATCATTGTGTATATGTTCTAAGTTTATATTCTTTTCGGGGGTGTGTTCGGTGTGTTCCATGTAATGTATGCAATGGGACATCTCAGCGGGGTCTCAAAAAATACAAATACAAATAGCTAAATTCTTCAATTCTTTTGTGCTAAATATATTTCTGGTTTCATTGACTCTCAAATATTCATAAGTGTTTATCAAATTATAAATTGAGATCATATTTTGTATTAAATGTCATTTAAAATAGTAGTGATCAAGTTTTTAACAAAAATAGCACAGATTGTATTTGCATTTTATTTTATTTGAGAAGTTCAATTAATTTGTTTTGAAAGCTTTTCTTACATGCTATATTAGTTTGTCATCAGAAAATTGTCAAAACCAGAGTGTAATAGAGATCATTCACTATTCAAAATAAAGATAAAAGGCTTTCTCTATCAAAAATCATACATAAGTCTAAAACGTAATCAAATTTTAATGTCAATCTTTTTACTTAAACTTTTTACTAGTTATTAAGCGTTAAACTCATCGCAATGTTAAGACTTGAGTGAAACCCTTTCGTTCATAAGTTGATGTGAAGATTGTAAAACAGATCTTTATTTTGAATAGTGAATGAAATTTGGGTCTCTATTACACTGTGGTTTTGAACAGATATATTATTTAAGAAAAGCTTTGAAAAAAATGAATTGAAAGTGAAGTTGTTATGAGAAAAATGAATTGAAAGTGAAGTTGTTATGAGAAAAATGAATTTGATGATTGCAGTTAAAATGAGAGTAGAATAATGCAGGTGAGAATTTGAGGTAAAAAAGGTGCGCACATATTGTTGACAATGATTATTGAGAAGAGAGGTTGTAATGTATTGGAATAACCCGTGCATTTCGGCACTGCTAAAGAGCTGTGTTCTGTAAAGGACTCACCATTCAACTAAACTGAATGCACATAACTTTAACAATTGTTTTGGAATCGCCAGTTGCCCGAGTTTTACCCTGAGGGCAATTTTCAGTTTACAACTGTTGGGCATTCCGCGTACGGACGATTCAATAGTAGCACAAATTTTTCCCAATCGAGTCACTTATGTAAAGAACTCCAACTTATTAATGTTACTGTACATCACATTCTAAATAAGCGAGAGAAATGTGATTCAACTCAACCAACTTTCAAGTATAAGATATAACTGTTTTCAATGGAAGCAAAATATACAGTTTCCAAACTTTACTATAAGTTATATTTAAATGAATCAAATTTTAAAACAAATGTTCACAATTATCACTAAAAATTTGAAAAAGTTTTAAAGATATATTCATTTTATATATAAAAATAATGAAAAATAGCTGAAAATATGGACTTTAGTGCACTTAATAAGTGTCCAAAAGCTTCTTAGTTGGTGTGAGCGATAAGTATAACCAGCATCACATCGCATGCAATCCATCCATAGAGGATGGTTTTAGTCTGTTCTCCCCGATTCTCAACTACAAGGCGTATGAGCACCTAAATGTGGTCCAAGAAGAAGGAGGGCTTTTCGCGCACGTGATAAAAATAGCTTTGAGGCAGTACAGTATGTAGTTCTTAGTTCTTTGGGCCGAACAGAGGATTGTGTTTGAAATGCAGGTAAAGATGCATAAATGGCTTTAAGAAATAAGAGTTTTAGCCCTTGTTTAGTCTGTTTAGAGTCTTACAAAGGATGTTTACACGCATCTCATAAACAATAAATTGTTTTCCTCTTTGATCTGTTTTTTGTCCATTATTTTGGTTGTGCTAAACCAAAAGGGGGAGAACTAAGTTTCTACTTTACACCAAATCTTGTGTTTGGCTAAGTATGCGTCGAGTTACATAACATAAAGAAGCAAATCGGCTCCGACGGGGATTTGCACTCATATTTCTATTACCGTTCTCTGTGTGTGAGTCAAGTCGAGAGCTTCAGTGATAATAAGGCTCTTTAAGCTATTTCTTCATAAAGTGAGAGATAATACACAGTATATAATGTAAAATCATATAATTATTTTGTTAAATTGTAGAGTAAAATATTGTTTAAAAGTTATACCCTTTTTTAAGTTATTGCTTTTTCAAAATACTGTGAAAATGCTGTAAAAATTATGAGAGACAAACTTTTTAAGATAGTTTTTATACTTTTTGCTATATCTGTGATCAACTTAACGGCAGTGCAAAAAGCAAACGCGGCAGTAAGTGATTCCTATATTATACTATGATTTGTGTCATATTTTAAGGATGAGTATTATTTTATAATATTTTCATGCGATTCCATAAACTCTTTTTTCAAAGAGTAGAAATAGTATAGGATAGAATAGTTGTATGATCAAAGCTAGCATAAAAATGTAAGTCTGCAAATTTTGAAAACTTGCAATAAGTTTTTAAAGTATTAAGTAATCTTACAGTATGTGCAAAGTTTTATGTTCATAAATTATTGTTTCGAATAAATTTTAACAAATAAATTGATAGTAAAATCATTAAATCTAATAATTATTGTTATAGTCAATTCTACTATTGCTACCTTTCATATTTAACTTCCAGATCTAATATTTAGCTTTATTCAAATGGAAATTCACAGTAAAACTTAACAGAATTTCAATACTAATATTCATCAATGCTATCTAGAACTAAAACTATTAGCAGTCAATGTTGGTGTGAATTTTGAGTAATTTAATTTGTAATCAGTGCTTAGTAAAGCTTCAAACAGGAGATTAATTGTAATTAAAATGTGTGAAAGCTTTTGCAAGATAGTATTTTATTAACCAAAATTAAACCAAACTTAGAAACCATCTAATGTACTATTTCCACTTACATGGGATCCATCCCATTCACAATTCATAACTGTTTTGCTGTAAAGCTATGCTAACGATATAGTGCATGACTAGTTTTAGTGTAACCCTCAATATTAAAATCCCTGATAGTAACCAATAATAATTATTCAGAGAAAGATTTCTATCTTTATTTCATTTATAATATTTCTAATAACAAATTATTCAAAATCTATTAATGCAATCCTAATCTGAATGACTTAAAAAGTCAAGTGAAACAAAGAATGAGATGACAATTGATTTCTTGTTGTTGTCGTTAGCTTTATGAGTTACTTCGCGCGACATCTGGTACCTGTTCGAAACCTCCAAACTTAAATGTCAAAACTCGAAGCTAAACATTTAATTAACTTAAGATGCATCAATTTAATGCAAATTTTATTTTCAAATAAATCTTTAAAAATGAGGAAAATTTTAAAACAAAGGATTTTTTTCAAAAAATAAGTCCAGAGGAAATAGATTGCATTCCTTAGATTACAATTTATTCTTAAAGGATTTACTATAAATTTTTTATTCACAGTGATTTATAAAATTTACTCATTAATTACATGAAAAATACACTGAGTTTTCTCATTCATTGTTTTGAATTGAGTGAATTTATTGATTGAATTATATATGATGAACTTCAAATATGGATTACCCGAATCTACCGATTAGAAATCAGCTTAGAATTTCCTTTGTTTTAAATTTTCACCCACTTTAAACATTTATTTTGATTTGAAAATGAAATTTGCATTAAATTCATTCATATTAAGTTAATTAAATGTTTAGTTTTGAGTTTTGACATTTTAAGTTTCGAGGTTTCGTACAGGTATCAAAAGAAGAGAATAATACTGTCGTATAAGCGTTTTTAGATTTGCTTCGAAACTTACCATCACATTGTTGTACACAGGTATTAATCTTAACTAACTTTCTCATATTCTAACTGTACTTTACGAGTTACAACATGTGTCTCATAGTAAAGTCACATTTTTTGCTAATATAAAATTGTATAATTGATTGTCCGCATGAGAAAAGGGAACTTTAAAATCCTAATATTTGTCCCTTTTATAGTGAGTTAAATCAAATAATGAAGATCATCGTTGAACAATTCAGAAACTCATTTCATTCTTTAACAGTTAAAAAGATTCAACAATATATCAATGCTTTGATGTTTGCGAGCATTTTATAACACTGTATAAGTTTAGGTACTGTAACAGTTGTTTTCATTAAATAACCTATAAATCAATTAAGATTTTAATAGATTATGAGCTACATTATAATACATATAATACTTAAATTTGAGTCCAATTTACTTGAATCCCGAATGAGTTAAAATAACTCATATTGAAAACTAGCGTTTCATAAGTTTAGGTAAATTTACAATAAAATTAACTTAAACTTAAAATTAATTAATAATCACTGAAACTAGTTTTCTGAATAAGTTGAAACACTCAATCAGACATTGAGTTGATGTATTTTCGATTAGTTTCAATACCTTTATCATCACAGGAACCATTGATGACTTGACTCAGATCGTCAAAAGCTACAAATTTGACTTTTTCACAAAATAATGTCAATTATGTGAGTGATTCACAACAATACTTAAGGGTGTCCAAGAACTGGGGTTTCTTTATTTCGGAACCAAAAATTTCTCATTGTTGTAACTTTTGGAACAAATTATCCGAACATAGATCTTAGTATTTTATGCTTTGATTTTTAATTATTCCTCTTAGTGTCACAATTAGAAGAATAAAAAGAGAAGCCATTCCTAAACGAGTTTTGAAATACTATATAAATTAAAGTAATAAAAATGTTGTACAAACTTGTAAACACTTGATTATATCCCACTCAAATCAATGGTAGAGATTTCTATCATTGTAAAGACTGATCAGATATCAAAGATGTGTTCAAATCCGAACCTAAAAAGAAGTTTTACAAACACTGTCTTGTTTGATAGACCATAAAACCAATGAAAAACTCATTAAACCATTCATTACAAGAAGTAAAATGAATGGTAAAATTGACTCAGAAGAATGCTTGAAGAAAAGATTGTTATCATTGATTGAGAAAAATCACAATTAAGATAAAATACAGTTTGGACCCCATATGACTACTTCTAATTATCACCAGAAGTGATACAATGGCTACAAC
>JAQFZT010002408.1:0-11696 GCA_034696325.1 Camisiidae sp. | reverse complement strand
CTCAATATTTTTCAATTAAATTCATGAGTATATCTAAAATTTCAACCTCTCGTCTGAAACTCGATATTCTTCAGTTCAACTAATAAATTGTATCAAGAATTCCAACCGTTCATTTCAAACTCAATATTTTTCAATTAAATTCATGAGTATATCTAAAATTTCAACCTCTCGTCTGAAACTCGATATTCTTCAGTTCTCTAATGAATTTTATCCAGAATTAAAACCTTTTGTCTGAAACTCAATACTTAAAAGTAATACTAGTGAATTATATCCAGAATAGCGTTGCCAGACATCCCGGAATGGCTGGTACAGTACTAGAATAGACCTCTAGTCCCGGCCGAAGGAAAGGGTCATTCCTTGACATACAAATGTCCCGGAATACAGTTTATGGTATTTTTATATGTTTGATAATACTACTTTAGTCAAATATTACCCGCCTTTTTCTCGATAGATTTTTCATTATTATAGTTAGCGTTAAGAAATAAACTGGAACAAATAGTCTTAAGTGAGAGCTACAAATTGATGGTAAATATATCAAAATATTTCAAAGATTACTACTAGAAATTCATTCTTGAATGTGAGACATAACGAGTAGCAAAACCAAAAAATTTGCCAAACATAAAATTGAAGCGCGCAAAACAATAACGCACGTGAAAACGAGAAGTCCGTGACTTTCTTCCCGAAAATGACTTCGAAGTCATTCCATTGTCTCTATATTCAAGAGACTTAGTTCTCTGTGTCTTTTTTATTCTCTGAGCTCAGAAAACAAGGTCAAAAAGAAAATCGAGAATTAGATGAAGATTCGTGATGAGTGTATATCCTTAGATGGAGAATACGTTGAAAACATGTAAAAATCTCATTCAATTTGATTCATAATCTAAAAATTTATCGAGAAAAAGGCGGGTTAAATTCGACTAACGTAGTATATAATTAATGAGAAAATCATTGAATATATCTAATGAAACGGTATACTTTTAAGCTTAAAGGCTTCACATAAGTTGTCAAAAGCTTTAACAAAATCGACGAAAGTTTTTAAAATAATTACTTATTAAAACATTTAGTCAGAGAAATGTGTTAATTAATAAACTTTCTATAACTCCAATTTTAAGTGGTTCAAAAAATTTTGATAGATATTGAGTTATCAAATCTGTCTAAAATTATCTAAACAGTTTGGCTATTCCTTTTGGTGATGATTTCATTGAAAGCATCTTTAGCACAATGAAAATAATTTACTAATGAAGAAAAAGATAATTTTTAGTATGGTAAAGGCACAGATTTATACAAAAGTAAACTTTTCTATGACTTGTCCGGATTTTAAAACGTTTGCCCTAAAAACATGTACAAAATTCAAGATCAACAAATATTTTGTAAGTAATCTTTCGCTTGAAAAATAAGCACCATCACTCTCTATTGAAAATTTGTTGTCCCGGAAAGTACCGGAAAAATTGAGGAATATTTCGAAAAGTCAATGAATTACACACAAAAAGTCTGGCAACGATAATCCAGAATTTCACCTCTCGTCTGAAACTCAAAATTCTTCAGTTCTACTAATGAATTGTATCCAGAATTAAAACCTTTTGTCTGAAACTCAATATTTTAAAGTTATACTAGTGAATTATATCCAGAATTTCACCTCTTGTCTGAAACTCAAAATTCTTCACTTCTACTAATGAATTTTATCTAGAATTTCAACCATTTATCTGAAACTCAATATTTTTACAGTTGTATTCATGAAATATATCCTAGTTTGAACCGCCATGTCTGACTTTCAATATTCTTCAGTTCAATTAAGGAATTGTATCCAGAATTTAAACCCTTCATCTGATACTCAATATTTAACAGTTATACTATTAAATTATATTCAGAATTTCAACCCCTCATCTGAAACTCAATATTTTTCTGTTGTATATATGAGATTTGTATATCCAAATTTTTAACCTCTCATCGGAAATTTTTCAACCAGTTTCAAACAATCTCAACCCATTTCCTGAAATTTAATATTTAGCAGTTCTACTAATGAAGTTTATCTAGAATTTCAATGCCTCGTCTGAATCTTAATATTCTTCAGATCTACTAATGAATTGTATCTAGAATTTCGGGAGTGGGACGGTTTATCGACAGCCGGTTTATCAACAAGACCGTTTTATCGACAGCCGGTTTATCGAAATCCAGTTTATCAGCAAGAAATTTTTTTCAACAAGACCGTTTTATCGACACCCAGTTTATCGACAGCCGTTTTATCGACAGTCGGTTTATCGACAGTCGGTTTATTGAACGGTCTTTTCGATAAACTGAATGTCGATAAAACGGCTGTCGATTAACCGTTCCAACCCTAGAATTTCAAAAACTCTTCTGAAAGTCAATATACTTCTACAGTTCTACTATTGAATTGTATTAAGAATTTAAACCTAATTTCTGAAACTAAAGTTTTCAACTTTACATTTTTTAAACTATAAAAATATTGAGGTTCAGACGAAAGGTTGAAGCGCCGAATATTTATCATATATACAAATGAAAAATATTGAATTCAAGATTAAAGGTTGAAATTCTGGATAAATTTCATGTATACAACTGTAAAATATTAGGTTTCAGACGAGGGGTTGAAATTCTAAATAAACTTCATGAATGGGACAGCTAAATATTAAGTTTCTAACGAGCGGTTGAAATTCTACATAAACTTAATAAATAGTAGTGTAAAATATTGAGTTTCAGAATAAATGTTGAAATTGTGGATGAATTTCATGTATACAACTGTAAAATATTGAGTCTCATACGAGTGGTTGACATTCTAGGTAAACTTCGTGAATATGATTATAAAATATTATGTTTCAGACGAGGGTTTGAAATTCTAGCCAAACTTCATGTATACAACAGCAAAATATTGAGTTTCTGAAGAGTCGTTGAAATTCTAGATAAACTTCATAATAAGACTTCATGAATAAGACTGTAAATTATTGAGTTTAAGACTAAAGGTTAAAATTTTGGATAAATTTCATGTATAGAACTGTAAAATATTGAGTTTCAAATAAGTAGTTGAAATTCAATATAAACTTCAAAAAAGGAACTGTAAAATATTGTGCTTTAGACGAGAGGTTGACATTGTATATAAACTTCATAATATGACAGTAAAATATTGAGTTTCAGACTAAATGTTGAAATTATGGATACACTTCATTTATACAACTGTGAAATATTGAGTGTCAGACGGGGAGTTGAAATTCTGGATAAATTTAATGAATTCATTTGTAAAATATTGAGTTTCAGACGAGGGGATGAAATTCTAGGTAAACTTAATCAATAAGACTGTTAAATATTGAGTTTTAAACTGAAGGTTGAAATTCTGGATAAAATTCATTTTTACAATTGTAAAAAATTGAGTTTCAGACGAGGGTTTGAAATTCTGGATAATTTTCATGTATATTACTGATAAAAATTGAGTTTCAGATGTAGAATTTAAATTCTGGATAAACTTTATGAATAGAACTGTAAAATATTAAGTTTAAGATTAAAGGTTGAAATTCTGAATATTTTTAATATTTACAACTGTAAAATATTGAGTTTCAGACAAGGAGTTTAAATTCTAGATAAATTTCATTTATAGAACTATAAAATGTTAAGTTTCAGACGAACGGTTGAAATTCTAGATGAACTTCATGAATATGACGTTAAAATATTGAGGTTTAAACGAGGGGTTGAAATTCTTGATAAAATTCATGTATATAACTGTGAAATATTGAGTTTCAGACAACGGTTTAAAATTCTAAGTATTTTTCATATTCACAACTGAAAAATTTTGAGTTTCAGAAGAAGAATTTAAATTCTTGAAAAATTTCTTGATTTGAACTGAAAAATATTGAGTTTCAGACGAGGCGTTTAAATTATATATGTACTTTATGAATAGGACGTTAACATATTGTGTTTTAGACGAGAGGTAGAAATTCTTGACAAATTTCATATATGCAACTTTAAAATATTGAGTTTCAGACTAAGGTTTAAAATTCTAAATATATTTCTATTTATAAATATGAATATTGAGTTTCAGATTATAAATTCAAATTCTTGTATAACTTTGTGAAAAGAACTGAAGAATACTTAGTTTTAGATAATGGGTGGAAATTCATGAATACATAAGAACAATATTGTGTTTCAAACTAGGTGTTGAAATTTTAGAATAACTTTGTGAATATATTGTTAAATATTGTGTTTCAGACGAGGGGTTGAAATTCAGGATTCAATTCAATAGTAGAACTGAAAAGTATATCGTTTTAGATAAAAAATTCAAATTCTCAAAAAACTTCGTGAATATAAATGAAAAATATTGAGTTTCAGACAAAGGGTGGAAAATTCTAGGTAAACTTTATAAATTTAACTGAAAAATTTGAGGTTTAGACGAGGGAATGGAATTTTTAGAATAACTTTGTAAATACAACTGAAAAATATTGAGTTTCAGACAAAGGGTGGAAAATTCTAGGTAAACTTTATAAATTTAACTGAAAAATTTGAGGTTTAGACGAGGGAATGGAATTTTTAGAATAACTTTGTAAATACAACTGTTAAATATTGAGTTTCAAATGAGGGTTTGAAGCTCTATATTTTTCTTGTATACAAATGAAAAATATTGAGTTTCAGACGACTAGTTGAAATTCTGGATATAATTCAATATTAGAACTGTAAAATTTTGAATTTTAGAAGAGTGGTTGAATCTCTGAATAATATTTTTCATATATAACTAAAAATACTTAGTTTCAGTTTAAGGGCTGAAATTCTGGATATAATTCAATAGTAGAACTGTAAAATATTGAGTTTAAAATAATGTGTGGAAATTCTGAATAAATTACATTTATACAGCTGAAAATGTTCAGCTGAAGGATTGAAGCTCTGAATATTTTTCATTTGTATGTATGAAATATATACAAATGAAAAATATTGAGTTTCAGATGAAAGTTTAAATTCTAGATATACTTCATGAATGACACTGAAAAATATTTGGTTTCAGATTATCGGTTGAAATTCTGGATACAATACAATAGTAGAGCTGTAAAATATTGAGTTTCAGATGAGGGGCTGAAATTCTGAATTCAATTCATTAGTGCAACAGAAGAATATTGAGTTTCACACGAGGAGTTGAAATTGTAGATAAACATCATGAATTGAATTCTAAACAGTTCTATACATGAAATTTATCAAGAATTTCAACCCCTCTTCTGAAACTTAATATTTTATAGTTGTATACAAAAAATTTATCCAGAATTTCATCCCTTACTCTGAAACTAAATATTTTACAGTCCTATTCACGAAGTGTACCTAAAATTTCAACCCCTCTTATGAAACTCAAAATTTTACAGCTCTATTAATGAAGCGTATAGTCTTTGTCAAAAATGTTCGAAGCAGTTTTTAATGGTTTAATATGCCTTAACTTTGATGGTTTTGAGTAAGTGGCTAGTTGGAACCAAACTTTTTATCTCAGAGACCTCATTCCCTGCCGCTCGGTCTACCATTGGATACAAGTAATTTGCTCAAAAAAACTTAATGAGAATTTTTGGATTCTGATGCAAGAATCAAAAATGCTATAAAAATGGTTGAATACGTGTATTTTTGTTTAATAAGAAATTTGTCATCTTCAGATTGACAGCACCCAAAACTACAAAAATTGGGATTTTCGATTGAGCATATCATATTTAATTCGTAACCGAAAATCTTTTAATCGGTATCAAATGAAAACATTTTAGAAGCTCTTTCGAGATATTATATTGATGGTAACATTGGATTGCGATTACAATAGTTATATAGCTTTAATTATTTTCCTATGTAATTTTGCTTTGTTTTAAAATTTAATATGATTTTTAGGATATGAATAAATAGGAATTTAAAACGATGAGAAAATAATCGATGAGAAGCTTTTCAGAAGCTCTATCAAGATATTATATAGATAACTATATCAGTTGCAATCCCAATAATTACATATCTTCAGTTATTTTCCTATTTAATTTTCTTTGTTATAAAATTTAAAATATATTTTTCGATTTGAATAAACAGAAGTTTAAAATGAATAGGAAAATAATTTTCAGCTGTATAATTATTGGAATGGCAACCCAATATAGCTATTAATATAATATCTTGAAAGCGCTTCTGATAAGCTTTCATTTGATACCAATTTGAAGAAATTCTGCCACGAAATACAAATTTTATGCTCCATTGAATATTCTAGTTTTTGAAGTTTAAGGTGCTGTCCTTTAGAAGTTAAGAATTTTTAAGCTTAATAAAGATACAGGTATTCATTATTTATTTCAATATTTTCAATTCTATTGATCAGAATTCGAAAATTATTTTATGGTTTTCCTGAACAAATGACCTGTATTCATTGGTAAGCCTTGAGTAAGCGGATGACACCTCTCAGGCTCAAAAATTTCTTCCATCAAATTCTTCACTCAAAAAAAATTTCAATCAAATTCATCGATGTTAAGGTATAGTAAACACCCAAAAACCATTATGAGCAGTTTCTGCAACGACTGTACATGAAATTTATCTAGAATTTCAACCCCTCTTCTGAAACTCAAAATTTTGCAGCTCTTTTAATGAAGTGTGCATAGAAATTCGACCGCTCGTCTCAAGCTCAATATTGTACTGTACTATTCATGAAGTTTACCTATATTCTCAACCCATCGCGTGAAACTCAATATTTTACAGTTTAATACATGAAATTTATCGAAAATTTCTACCACTGGTATGAAACTCAATATTTTACAGTTGTATAAATGAGATTTACCCAGAATTTCAATCCCTCGTCTGAAACTCAATAATTTATAATTGTATGCATGAAATTTATCCTGAATTTAAACTCCTCATCTGAAACTCAATATCTGAAATTTATCCAGAATTTCAACCACTCGTCTGAAACTCAATTTTTTAAAGTTGTGAATATTCAATATTTAAACCTTTAGTCTAAAACTCAATATTTTATAGTTTTATTAATGAAATTCATTCAGAATTTTAAACCCTTGTTTGAAACTTAATATTTTATAAATCCTATTTGTGAAATTTATCCAAAATTTTAACCTTTAGTCTAAAACTCAATATTTTACAATCTTATTCATAAAGTTTAAATAGAATTTCAACCTCACGTCTAAAACTCAATATTTTACAGTTGTATACATAAAATTTATCCAAAATTTCAACTCCTCGTCTGAAAATAAATATTTTACAGTCCTATTCATAAATTTTACCAAGAATTCAAATCCATCGTTTAAAACTTAATGTTTTTGAGTTACATAAATGAAATTTATCAAGTTATTACAATTTTATTTATGAAGTTAACCTAGAATTTCAACAACTTGTTTAAACCAAATATTTTACAGTTGTATAGATGAAATTTATGCAAAATTTCAACTCCTTATCTGAAATTTAATATTTTACAGGTATATAAATGAAATTTATCTAGAATTTCAACCTTAAGACGGAAACTCAATATTTTACAGTTCTATTCTTATAGTTTTCTTAGAATTCCAATCCATCGTTAGAAACTCAATATTTTACAGTTGTATACTTAAAATTTATTAAGAATTTCAAACACCCTTTTGAAAATCAAAGTTTTACAGTCTTATTCACAAAGTTTACCAAGAATTATAAAACTCCTTGTCTGAAACATAATATTTTATTGTTCTATAAATTAAATTTATCCAGAATTTGAACTTAGTAAGAAACTCAATATTTAACAGATTTGTACATGAAATTCGCCTAAAAATTCAAACCTTTGTTTAAAACTTAATGTTTTACACATTCTATTCATGAAATTGATCCTGAATTTCAACCTGTAGTCTGAAACTCAATTCATAGCTGTCCTATTCATAATGTTTTACTAGAATTTCAATCACTTTCTGAAGCTTAATAATTTACTATCCTACTTATGCAATTCGCCCAGAATTTCAACCACTCGTCTAAAATTCAATATTTTAAAGTTTTATACATGAAATTTATTCAAAATTTCAACCACTAGTCTCAAACTCAATATTTTAAAGTTGAATTGATGAAATTTATCCAGAAATTCAACCATTCATATGAAACCTAATATTATACAGTTTTATACATGAAATTTATCCAGAATTCAACGTTTAACCTGAAACTCCATATTTTATAGGCCTATTCTTGAAGTTTACCTGGAATTTCAATCACTAGTCTGAAACTCAATATTTTACAGTCGTATAGATGAAATTTATCAAGAATTTCAACCCTTCTTTTAAAATTCAAAATTTTAAAGCCTTAATCATGAAATTTACAAAGAATTTAAACCCCTATCTGAAACTCAATGTTTTAAAGTAGCATAAGTGAAATTTATTAAAAATTTCAACATCTCGCATGAAAATCAATAGTTTAAAGTTTTATACATAAAATTTATCAAGAATTCAACGCTTCCTCTGAAACTAAATATTTTAATAAATTGTATAGATATAATTTATCCAGAATTTCAACGCCTCGTCTGAAACACAATATTTTAAAATTATTTATATAAAATTTATGAAGAATTTAAAACTTTAGTCTGAAACTCAATGTTTTACAGTTCTATTCATGAAATTTCCCTACAATTTCATCTATTATCAAACTCTATATTTTACAGTTGTATGCATGAAATTCATCCAGAATTTCAACCTTTATTCTGAAACTAAATATTTTATAGGTATATTCTTGAAATTTACCAGAATTTCATTCTTTCATCTGAAAATCAATATTCTACTAACCTAATCATGAAGTTTACTTAGAATTTCAACCACTCTTCTAAAACATAATATATATATCAGTTGTAAACACGAAATATGTACAAAATTTCAACAACTCGTCTGAAACATAAATTTTTACAGTTTTATACATGAAATTAATCCAGAATATCATCCTTTCCTCTGAAACTCAATATTATACTATCCTGCTCATTAAGTTTACGTAGAATTCAAACCCCTCGTCTGATACTTAACATTTTGCATTTTTTTAAATAAAATAAATCCAGAATTTCAAACTTTAGTCTGAAACTCAATATTTTACAGTCATAATCATAAAGTTTACCTAGAATTTGAACCGCTCGTCTGAAACTCAATATTTTACAATCCGATTCATGAAGTTTACCTAGAATTTGAACCGCATGTCTAAAACTAAATATTTTACAGTTGTACACATGAAATTTATTCAGAATTTCAACCTTTAGTCTGAAACATAATATTTTAAAGACATATTCATAAAGTTTACCTATAATTTCAACTACTCGTCTGAAACTCAATATTTTACAGTTGTATACATAAAAATTATCAAGAGTTTCAACCTTTAGTCTTAATCTCAGTATTTTACAGTTCTTTTCTTGAGGTTTACCTAGAATTTAAATCCGTAGTCTAAAGCACAATATTTTAAATTTGTATATATGAAATTTGTCCATAATTTCAATCCATCTTCTGAAACTCAAAATTTTTCAATTCTATTCATAAAGTTTACCTTGAATTTCAACCAGTGGCCTGAAACTTAATATTTTCAATTCTATACAAGAAATTTATCAAGAATTTCAATTTTGACTCTGAAACTCAACATTATACCTGTCCTATTCATGATGTTTAACTAACATGAATTTTAACTCTGGTCTGAAACAAGATATATTACAGTAATATTCACGAAGTTTACCTAGAATCTAAGCCATTCTTCTAAATCTTATTATTTATCAGTTGTATACATGAAATATATCTAAAATTTAAATCCCTCATCTGAAACTCAATATTATACTATCCTACTCAAAAAATTTACTTATAATTCTTAAATTTTTTTCTTAAACTCAATATTTTTCATTTGTATATAAAAAATTATTTAGGGCTTCAACCTCTCGTCTGAAACTAAATATTTTACAGTTGTATACATGAAAATTATCCAGAGTTTCAAACATAAGTCTAAAACTCAATATTCTACAGTTGTATACATGAAATTTATACATAGTTTCAACCTTTATTCTGAAACTCAAAATTTTACAGTTATATTCATGAAATTCATCGAGAATTTTAACCCCTCGTTTACATTCACTATTTAATAGTTACAGGCTTGAAATTTATTCAGAATTTCAACATTTAATCTGAAACTCAATATTTATCACTCCGATTCATGAAGTTTACTTAGAATTTCAACCCATCGTGTAAAACTTAATATTTTACAGTTGTAAACATGAAATTTATCCTGAATTTCAACCTCTTGTCTGAAAGTCAATATTTAGCAGTCCCATTCATGCAGTTTACTTAGAATTTAAATCCCTTGTCTGAAACTCGAAATTTTACAGTTGTATACATAAAACTTATACAGAATTTCAACTATTCGTCTGAAAATCAAAATTTTAAAGTTGTATATATGAAATTTATTTAGAATTTCAATCTTTAGTCTGAATCTCAATATTTTACAGTCCTATTTATTAAGTTTAGGTAGAATTTCAACATCTCGTTTTAAACTCAATATTGAGCAGTCAAATTCATGAAGTATTTTAGAATTTCAACCGCTCGTCTGAAACTTATTATTTTACAGTTGTATATATGAAATTTATCCAGAATTTCAACCTCTTTCTAAAAATTACTATTTAAAAGTTCTATACATTAAGTTTATCCAGAGTTTAAACCTTTAGTCTAAAACTCAATATGTAGTCGTCCCAATCATGATGTTTTCCTAGAATTTCAACCACTTTTCTGAAGCTTAATATTTTACGATTGTACTCATGAAGTTCACCAAAAATTTCAACCACTCGTCTGAAACTCAATATTTTACAGTTGCATATATTTTATATTTGTATACATAAAATTTCTTGACTATTTCAAACTTTACTCAATGCTTTACAGTTATATTCATAAAGTTCAACAACTCGTCTGAAAATCAATTATTTTATATTTGAATAAATGAAATTTATCCAGAATTTTAATCCAGCGTTTGAAACATGTTATTTTACAGTTATAAAGTTATATTGTCAATTGTCGGATACTCAATGTTTTAGAGTTGTATACATAAAATTTATTAAGAACTTAAAATATTAGAAATCTGAAAGTTATCTGAAATTTTAACCCTTTTGAAATTTGAAAGACAAAATTTTACTGCCCTATTCATGAAGTTTATCAAAAATTTCAGCTCCTTGCCTGAAACTTTATATTTTACAGTTTTATAAATGAAAGAACGGTTCCATTTTCCTAAGGCGCAGAACCCTAGGAAATACACATAAAAAAATCTAAAAATAAAGTGAAAATAATTGAATAAATTTTCTCAAAAAATTTATTTTAAGCGCGAATTTAAATGAAATGATGCTTTTTCTTTAATGCCCACGTGTTTCATCAACATGTGCATTGTTTACTAATTTGTATGCATTTTAAGGGGTCATTAAACTCATTGTTTGGTGATTGTGGTCTGTTGTGATTCATTTTCATTAATTTTTATTAATAAATATTATTGATTTGACGATTTTTAATTATATTGAGATGATATCAAATAATAATTATATAAAATAAAACTAAATTATAAATTATTTTTACAAATAAAATTCACTCTTTAACCCTTTCCCAAGAAACTTAATCCTAATCCCCAAAACGGTGTCCTGAACACTAATCCCCAAACTATTGTCCTGAGTAGAAATCCAGTGAGTTCACGTTTAGTCCGTCCGAAACTCTTATTGGATATGTGCGTAGGACACCAGTTCCTAATTGGAC
>JAQFZT010002407.1:0-11696 GCA_034696325.1 Camisiidae sp. | reverse complement strand
AAAAGAAAAAAGAAAAAAGAAAATAAGAAAATATGAAAATAAGAAAAGAATGAATATCTTAATGCACGTCACTATGAATTATAATAAAAATAAATAAATAACAAGATTTTTGTAAATTATAGTTTTTTGTTGCGGCCGATTAAGCGTACAATCTATGTAATGGTTATAACCTTCATAAAGTTCTGCCATTTTTAAAGACCAAATTGGATGAATCGTGTATATGATCATAAGTGGGACAAGGTTTAGGAGAACAGTTGGAATCTTGAAAGTCCTTGCGGTCCATACAAAAATAGGTAATAACTGGTTGTCAGTAATTGTTGACTGAGAAAACTTTGGTTTTTCTTTTATTTCTAGCTAAAGCCTCAAATTTAATCCTCAATGTGTGGCGTAATCGATGTTTGTTTTATAAAACGGTCCGTTATATATAGATTTTCTTGCTCTGGAAAGCTGTTCACCTAAATAAGCAAAAAGTCTACAAGAAAAGTACGCATACATTAATGATAGCACTCATCGGACTTTAAGTTTAAACCACTAGTTTTACTTTTAATTTTATTTTATTAACTCTAACTTATTTAGAAAATTATTATAAAAATTTGATTTAAAAGTTTGATCATTAGTGAAAACTTTGTTAATAATGAATATCTATTGAATGAGGAAAAGTATTGATAAGAGTGTGTTAATAATAACCGGTTTTTTCATAGCTCAACACTCATTTCAATTGCTTATTCAATAGATTATTCTAATTGATTGGGAATTTTCTGAATTTAGTTTTCTTTCTTTGAACTGATTATCATTCAATTTATATTTATTTTTAATTTGAACTCACATTTAAATTTTCTCACAACTAAGTATTTGATCTTATTTGGTCTGACTTACGCTTGTAAACTGTGTCGAACTCGGACAACACTTTTTTTGTTTTTCTACAGAAAAGAATAAACTTTAACATAAATAAAAAAAACCCATAAATGAGTTTATTAGCTTTTTAATAGCTTTCATGCTTTGAATAGGCTCTGAAAGTATCAATAATTAGCCAATCAGTTGAATTTTTATTCAACAGTTTGAAGAGTAAAATCTTTATTTAAAGTCTAAGCTTTTCACGAATTTAGAAAGTATTTAAAATTTAAATTTTAAATAATGATCGACTGATTTGAACTATATCTGATCTGATCAAAAGATGATCATTAAGAGAATGACTATTAATCCGATTGCGATAAATACAAAGCATCTGTTTATTTGATTGATAACTAGAAGCTAAAATTTTGACGAACCCAATGACCTGTATTGCTGAAAATCACGCTCACAATATAGACCAGTTATGTATTTTATACTGTAGTTTCAAGTGATGAAAGTATGCGTGATATCCAACCATTCAAAACAATAGAAAGTAAAAGTCGTGTTTTAACCAAATTTTGAATAATAGACTAACTCTCATAAGTTATTAACTGTTTTCATGACTTCTTAGGATATCTCACCTCAACTTTGTTCGTAACAGATTTTCTCAAAGTTCTCTTTTGTTAAATTATTTCATTTTAGGCCAAATAATAGACTTTGTTCTAGAAAGCAATCAATTAGACAATAAGTGATTCAATTCTAGTGACTTTGAATGATAGTTTTTCTTTTATGTATCGAAACTTACTTTATATTTGAAATTTGAAGCCAAAAACTATTTACTTTTTATACTTAAGTAATTCATGAATTTTCATAATGAAAATTATTAATCTTTAAAGCATTCAATATATGACATGTTGAGAATGAAATATTGAAATTCATTGTTATTCATTAGAAATTATCCTCTAAACTTGAACTTAATTAATGAGTGCAATTTTGCACATGTTTAACTATATTTAAAGGAATTAATTCTTTTGTTGATACCAGTATTAGCTCTAATCAATCCATTTAAGTCATACTTCATTGACCTAAATTTGCATGTTATTCAGTCTTAATTTTTAAAATTAGATTTCAATTGTAGTTCAACTCTGCTTATGATCATTATATTAGTTTACAAATGTAATTACATTCTTCTTAAGAATATCTCAATGACTATGATTAAAATCAAAATTACCGAAACCATTGATACCTTGAAATTAATTTGAATAACACGAATTCCAATTAAATATCAGGAATTTTAGTTTATATTTCAATATTTTAAAAATCATAAGCCCTTTCTAGGATGGGATAACTTTATGCATACTTTCAATTAATTTCGAAACAATCAGACATACAGTACGTGTAAAATGAGTATATTAAACATCAAAAATGGATTGTAGTGTTACTGACTATTTCAAAATATGTTTCTTTATGTGAGTATACTTTGCATTATGCAAATTACTTATGCTCAAAATAAACTCAGTTTCTAAGCTTCAAAAAAGTTCATTTTTTCAATATATTCCCAAATTTCTTAGAGGATAAGTTGAGAGTTTGAGACTAATTTATCAATGATTTATTATCAGTTAATTACAAATTTTGTGCAAATCATAAACTTTCAAATAAAAATTTCCTCTAATTTATTTGATTAACTTCTGTGTCACCCAAAACGGCTACAAATAATTAATTTTTGCTGTTTAGATAAATACTAATTACATATAATTAAAGCCCCATTAGTTTCTCTAACTTATTGTTCTAAATATAAAGTTATACTAATGTTTGAGAAATGATTATTGCGAAAAAAATTAAGACTAATTCACAGTAAAACCTTAATTCTATATTTTATACTTCTAGAAACTTTGAATCATGAAATGTCGAGAAATTTTTATCAAATTTATTAAATTAAAAGTCTATAAAAGTTTCATTTATAGCATGTTTATATTCCGGAAATAGTGTTATCGAGATTAAAATCATAAAAATAAATGTATCTGATTTGAGAAAGTGAGTAGAAATTGGGGCGTTTAAGTACTTTTCTTCTTGAGATTTATAGTTTTTCATTTAAATACTTGTGGTTTATCGCTTTTTTGATCAATTAGTAGAGAGAACCAATAGGAATACCTGTTTCTATACCATTCTAAAGGTTAGGCTTAAAATGTAGTCTAAATATAACAATTTTAATCTGAAATGATAAAGTTTTCAATTTTTCATAAGATTTGCTGCTTATGCTCTGGTTTGAAGATCTCGGAATAGTTTCTGTAATTTTTTCTATCCATCAGGATATACACAAATCCAGTTCTCATTAATATTACGTGATTTTGTTTAATTAGCATTTTCTATATCTATTTGCACATATATAAAATTTCATACATTTTGTATTAAACTCATAAATCATGCAAAAGAGAAATAATAATTTACTTATCATTAAAATTTTATTGGTTTAATATTGATTTTACATGTCTTAATGTCATTGCACTTCAGTATTCAGTACTAATAGTGAGCTAACACTCGGAAGCTCTTTCAATTAGAAAACTAGATCATAATTTTTTAATTAAATAATATATGCTTTATTTCTATTTACATTAAATTTTAGAGCAGATTCCATGTGAAAAATATGATTTGTTAAACATCATAAAACTTTCACTTAAAGAAAAGTAGTTTTTTCCACAAATGCCTTACTCTTAACTGGATGTCGAAACATGATTGGATGTAGTAAATGACCAAATTTTACGCTCGTTTCCCATCACAGAAATAGTTATAAATAAATAGTATGCGAGTTACAAGATTTTAGATTCTACTTTTCACTTAATGACTAATGACTAAATATTTTTTGTTTCTTTAGAGGTTTATTTTTCTTGAATGTTTGTTTTTTCTCATTCGCTAAGGGTGTGAACCAGATATAAAAGTCCAATAATTATGGCTTTGCTCTTTAAACATTGTCTCGCAGTATCTGTTTGCAGGGCTTGTGCTAATTTTCTTCTATAATTATATGGGGTTTCGGCGACAATTGCAGAAAATTTAGGACTTGCCAAGAATTAACTTTTCTTCTCATTTAATATGATATTATGATGTGTAGAATGTTTCATAAAGTTGTTTTTTATAAAAACTTATCAGTGATATTGATATTATTTTGCATTAGTTCTAATAGTGCCTACACTACCAAATTTGAGCCACTTGTTGAAAGCAATGTAATATTCCATTCTCAACCCTACTCATCATCAAAGTTGTCTTCCTATGCGCCTCAATCTGTATCGGAAAGTGGATCCAAATATGAGTCACAACGAGAATATTCTCCAGAATTGGCCAGAATTTATTCTCAATACCTCAACAGGGATTTATATTCTGCTCAATGTAATCAAAACGACAGATCATCGGCTATTACTGATGAAGACATGAATGAAGCGATCGAATTTGCTAATCAACAAATCCAATTGTATGAAAATGCTAATCAACAGTATTTAGCTATCGATCCGAGAGGATTGAATTTCAGTGCTTATATTTTTGGTGCTATTTTACAATCAAGATTTAATGAATTCACTACTCAATACTTAATAACAAAGTAAGAAACTTGAGTTTTTTATATTATTACTCAAATACCTCAACCAAAAGCTGTCAAATATGTAAAAGCTTCAGGAGTGATGAAAATAACATATGATTTTCTTGTCAAATCAATGAGATGTTAGAAGTTTCACCTTTTTAGGTTTCAAGTTTCAATTTTGAAGGCTATTAAAAATGCTTTTACTTAGAAAAAGTTCAATTTTTGTAATCAATTTATATTATTTTCTTTCCTTAAGAAAAAACTGTATACACTTTTTTGTTTTCTATCTAAAAAGTCAATGCTTTTTTGAAGCTCATAAAATTCTCAAGGATTTAAGGGTTTATATTTAATTGATTGACTAATTTGCAATTGAAATCTTATTTGAAAATAGAACTTGAGAAATAATCCAGATTTAAAAATTAGTTTTATTTGTTTTGAAATTGTAGTTAAAATTATTTGATTGAGTCATTGATTTACTAAAATCATGGGACAGTGGCTTTCAGAAAGGAAAACAATATTACACTAAGAAGTGAAAGAAAAAAGTTGCAGAACTTGATATAATGGTCTAGACAAGCAAACTGATCGAATTAATGATACTTTAAAAGTATCGATTAAACGCCCTTCGGTTTTACCTTTATTAAACTCGAATTAAAGTAATTCAAGTCAATTAACTTTTTAGTAATAAAGACAAAGTCAACACTTAAAAATACTATTATAAAACAAGAAAATACATTTTAATGTGTTAAACTCCTTTAGTACAAATATCTTCATTAATTATGCAAATCGTAATCAGATATCATAAGCCCCTCAATGACCAAAATCATATTTGTATTGCAATCTCTGAACTAAATTTTCGTGTCCTAAATCGATAAAAATACTACAGTATTTCAAAAAAATAAAAAAATATGTTTGTGTTGAATATTCATTCAAAGCTTTTAATTATTCTTCAAAAAACTTGTTTTATGCATACAATACATACAAAATTGATTTATCCGTAATACAAAAGTTGTATTGTTTCTAAATTTCTAACTTAAACTTTCTTCGATTCACTTTTAGTGAACTTTCTATCCGTTTCTTTGAGAAACTCAAGAAATATTTGACCCAATCTTCTGATTTTGTGACTCAAAACTTTTAAAATTAGCTGATTTTCCAGATTTTTTTTAATCAAGTTATACTAGAAATTTTAAATTATTCCTATGAAGAGCTCATTTAATCTTAATCTTAATAACTGATAACTTAAAGAACTTTCAGCACATATTTTCAGTAATTTGATTACAGGATTGCTTTTTTGACCAGTGAAGGGAAATGTGTATTTAAGAAAATACTATTTTTAATTTGAATTTGAAGTTGTAAATTAAATTTCTTAAAAAAATTCTTTTCCCGTTAATTAAGAAGAGTCTGCTTTATTACTTCCGATTTTTTCGAGATAAGTTCATAAGATGTTTGAATTCGAACCTAATTCTACATTTGAAGCTAAGACTAAAAGATAGCATAAAACTCGATTACTTGAAAATTGGATTAAAGTCTTACAAATTTTATGGTTTTATAAAACAATTTTTGATAAGATCTATAAAAATAAGTTATCATTAATGAAATTCCTTTATTTATTCGTACACTAGTTTTTAAAAAAATTGCGTCTTAAGAAGAAAGTTATGTTTTTTTGAAAGGTGTAACAAATAAACTCACTTAATATTCTTTATGCATAAATTTATTGAACTCTAAAAGATTACTTTGAATTACTATAAGCTTATGATTAGAAAGAAATAATGATATGAAGTGCTAATAAATTTAATTTCATGAACTCAATGCCAAAAAAAAATAGCGAAATAAAAGTTTTGAAATGAGAATTTTATGCTTAATACATACTTATTATGATTTATATTTATCTCTCGACTATTGAGGACTTTCGCAATATATAAAAATCTTCCTGAAAACTGTTATGAACTTATTCAGGAAATATGAATGATTTCTAACTTTATACTATTGCATAAAGTTTACAACAGCTGCTAATCTTTATTTGACTTTCTTAAGGAGTTGGCTTTTACTTTTCGTTTATGGAACAGAAAGCTAAACGTGACCTCACCTTTAAGTATTTCCAAGATATTATCAAGTCTAATATGTTTTCTATTAAGATAATTGTATATAACAATTGGGACTTGAATCTCGTGTGAACTGCAATTTTACACTAATTGTTTTAATCTAATTAAGAGCTTTCCTGACAATTATAATTTAAATATAGAGTGCAATTTTGGATAAAATTGAATAATTAGAACTTTGAATACATAGGAAATGCATCAACAAATACAATGCGGCAGCGATTATGCCATCACTTCAGATACCGAAAAGCCAGAATATTAAGAATCAAGAGTATTGCAACCTCGATAAGCCTGACTCTAATGATATACAATGCGATCCAAAGTACAAATACCGTCTCATGAATGGCAGATGTAATAATTTGGTTTATCCTAATTGGGGCAGTTCTTTCCACTGTCATAGAAGACTATTACCACCTGATTATGCCGATGGTATTAACGTTCCTCGAGCTGCTACAGATGGGTCTTTATTGCCGAGTCCACGACTCATCACTGAATTTTTAATGCCTGACATTCAAGTACAGGATAGTATACGAAGTGGTTTAAATATGTTTTGGGGACAGTTCATGGTTCACGATGCCTTCAGAACCATTCAGAATCTAGGACTTGCTATCAACTGCTGTTTAATACCTAATGTCACAGTACATCCTGAATGCGCACCCATTAGAAACTTTCCACAAGACGAGGCCACCCGAGCCTTTAACAATCAACAATGTATTAATACTGTCCGATCAGCCGCTTGTAATACATGCAGTTTAGGTAATGCTAATCAATATTTTTCAAAGTAATTTCATGATCGATAGGGATTAAAGTTTCGTTTTCTGCAAAAAAGATTTAATTAAAATTCTTAGTAATTGGAAGGCGAGGGCTTCAATTGCATGATTTATTAACTCATTATTCAGCGATTAGAAAAAATCTCAATATTTGTGCTAACATTAAGACAAATAAGCTTTTTAAACATTGATTCGAATATTTGTTATCTAACATTAATAACCAATTAACTTTTAACACACTTTTCAAATGAATTCATTTTATATTTCATTCAACAAAAAATCCTTCTAAAGGCTAATTTGACTCATTAAAATTTTTCTATATCAGTAACTTGTGAAGAGAACTATAATCAAAAGCCTTCATTATCAACTTTAGAATCGAAAGAATTCAGTCATTTTTCAATTAAATACAATTCAATTGAAAATTGAGCCCAAAAGTTAGGCAAAACTTGGATTTTAGCCAAATCTAACGAATAAATAGATAATCAATCAAATGATTACTGAGAAGATCGTGAGGATAGGATTTGATTCTTGAAAACATTGATTTTAATAATAACTTTAATTGGCAGGTCCAAGAGATCAGTTGAATGTTGCCACACAAATCCTTGACTTATCTAATCTATACGGAGGAAATTTGATCGACGATACCTTAACATTGAGAAGCTTCATTAAAGGTTTGAATAAATGACTCATTAAGTAGTAACAAGCCTATAGCTGTTTCAAGCAATTTATAAGTAATTTATCAAATTTTAGGTCAACTCAGAGGCTCATTGGATTTGAGAGGCAATGAAACACTTCCAGTGAGACGATTACCTAAAGAACAAGACACGTTAGATTTAACACCATGTAATCCTCCGATGAACAACCCAGAGCTCCAGTGTTATCATAGTGGAGATGGTATTCGCGGTAATCAACAGCCAGGAGTTAATTCAATACATGTAATGATGCGAAAGAGACATAATCAACACGCGAAGCGATTGGCTCGTGTGAATCCCCACTGGGATGACGAGACTTTGTTTCAAGAAGCCAGGTATATATCATTGCATTTCTCAAAGGAGTCATCTTTCTTTTATGGAAAAACATTTCCAAAAACAAACAGCTTTTCAAGTTGTTTAAGAGCACTCACTAGAAATGTCTCATCAAAGTTGAAATATTTATTTCGCATTTCTATTTCTAAATTCCCGAGAGCTTGATTGGCAATAAGATAGGTTAAGTGCGAATAAATTTAGTTTAATATTCATAGAATCAGTCCTTTTTCAGATATAATTGTAAGGAATAATGTTGTGATAGTTCTTAATAATTAGGTTGAAAGAATTATTGCCTTAAAAATTGTGTTATTGTGCAAAACAGATATTGAGCCCATTAACAAAAACATAATGTATTTTTGCCGAAAGTGGAATCCATATACAGTGAAATAATATTGTTTAAGATGTGGGCGAAAAGTGAGAGCTACTGGAAAATGAATTAGCTTCAGGTCAATTATATGTTCAATAATAGATTTTGATATTGAGTTTTCCCCATAAGCATAATTATTGATAGACCAGAGGCTTAAAGCAAAAATGATTTATTAATTGGAAAATTGTGCCAATATCTCGTGACTGTGTTTGTTGTACCGGCTATTACTGATTTAAGATTACAAAATCATGAGCTCAAACCTCAATTTGATTATTCAATATTGTTTACCGGCTTATTTGCTTCTCAATCACTCTAGACAAAGCTTTACTTAAAAATAAGCTCACAATCAATTCAAAATAACTGCCGTTCAACTCAATCTCACGGATAAAATGAATTTATTTTGCATTTAAGGTGATTGTGAATGAATTAATAAACTTATAAACGCAAATCTCATTTTAGTGAACCATATCCAACCATTTGATTTTAAATAACTCAATCCAAATCCAATTCAATGAAAATAAAAACTTAAGCCAAAGACAAAGAAGGAAAAGTTGAATTCGGAACAAATTGACTGTCTCTGTTGTATGAAAACATGACTACATGAGACTTGGATTTGGTTGTAATCCAATATGATATTATAGACTTAGTTTTGGGCCAGTAATAGGAGTTTTTTGAAACAATCAATCATTTTCATTTAAAGAGGACGCACACAATTAGCTTAAAGCTACTCTCCCGTGAGATCCTCTGCTCAAATAAGTTGTTCCAGGGATACAGACGAATGAAGGCATCGAAATCTTATAGTGATTTGTTTATATCAGACGCACTATCAATACTTATTAAGCGCGCGGTATCTAATAATAATTTATCCTTAACTCAAATGTGAGCGTCACTGCAATAATGTGTTTTGAGATCTGATAATAAGCACTTATAACTACTACTATAAGATTTTTATGTCTTCATTTAATTATATCCATGGAACTACTTGTTTGCACAAAAATCCTTTCATATTCTTATTTCTCGCCTAAAACTACGTCAATTCAGTACAGGAATAGGAAAATTAATGTTAAATCAAAAGCAAGTCATGGAGAGCCGACTGCTATGATTAAGGAGTTGTTTTAAGATCTACAGAAGTTTTCATATATCTGTTCCTTTTGATCGGTTACTTTGACCGACTTTATCCGACTACTTTGACCACTAGACCACAGAGGCTTATAATAACTACTGATTATTCAACATAAGAATCAAAATTCATAAGTCAATGTATTAGAAGTTTTATCTTATTTACTAAGAGATCAATTGGAATACACATATGAAAACTTCTGTACATATAAATACATGTGCATTTACTATACTATTTTTTATGGCAATTCAAATAAAAATATCAATTGGCTTTTAGATACAGTTCACTCTCGTTATAGTGAAGTTGGATATAGTGTACCGCTCGATATAGTGAACCATTTTTTCTTCTTCTAATGACTTTCGCCTTAGAGCTAATGCTAAAAAACTTCGGTTATAGTGAACGCTCGTTATTATGAAGAAATTTTGCGTGCAATCGAGTGTTGACTATAACGAGAGTCAACTGTACAATCCCCAGTTGCTATGCAACATTTATTTGTCAACTCCTTTATATTGAGTTTCAATTATGTAAAGTAAAATAAACCTCCAATTCTTGATGCAACTCAGATACTGAATCTAAAACTTTTTCAATAATTAACAGGTTTATGAATTTGTTATTTTTATTGACGAGAATAATAAGTAAATTTTGCACAGCTATCATGTGGCCATGACCTCATGACCTCATGATCCCATGACCTAACGGCCTTAAGACTCGTACTTTTTTGGTTTTACTTTAATTTGAATAATTCCATTCTTTAGGGATATGATGTGTATACTAATTATCGTAGAGTATAACTGAGCACTAGTTTAAAAAAGCTTTCCCTTCTTTGCTATCATTAACAACTTTAACTGATATCAGATAATGGATACTCAAAGCTCATAATTATTGGTAAAGAGCACTGAAAACATTTCTTAACTTTTTAAACAATCCGAGTCATACCTGCAGATATTTAATACAATCCTTTGATGAAATTCAAATGTTTTATTGAATGGTTTTATACTTATTTTCTCTATTTTGAATTTTTGAAACAATAGGAGACTATTGATCGCTGAAACACAAAAAATTCATTTTGGAGAATATATGCCATCAATTTTAGGTGATAAACTGATGAAATACTTTGACCTAAACATACAATACGATGGATATACAAAATACAGACCAGATACTGATCCTTCGACACTACAAGCAGTTGCAGTGGCAGGTCTTCGAATGGGTCACTCACAGATCTTCTCCATGTTTAATGTGATCGCTAAAGCATATCATCAATCCTATAATTTCCTACTAAGAGATAAGTTTTTTGAGATGTCAGACATTTGGTTGGGAAATGTAAATGTCATCGAAATTCATTTCAATTCACTATTTCTAATTGATTATTCATTTTTAATACTCTCTTAGAGTAATGGAATTATCCGTGGATTACTTGAACAGCCAGATAATGATGTCGAACAGTTTGTTGTGACAGATGTGAAAGATTTTCTCTTTTTCAACCCACGCACTACAGCAGTAACTATGCCTTCAGTGATTGATTTGCCCGCAATCAATATAAATCGCGGTCGAGAACATGGAGTACCCGCTTATGTCTTTTATCTTGAATATTGTACTGGAAGGGATATCAAAAGCTGGAAAGATTTGACTCAATTCATTCCTGAATCAAGAGTTGAGCAATTGAGAAGTGTTTACAGGTTTATAAGTTTTAAATTTAGTCACGAATAGTGTTACTTAAAACTTATTATCTTTTAAGGCATTACAAAGACATCGATCTATTTGTTGGCGGATTATCAGAAACTGAATCATTTGGATCTATTTTAGGACCAACTTTTGCATGTCTTAATGGTATACAATTTCATCATTGGAAGTTTGGCGACAGGTGAGTCAGAACACAAATCTATTGTACATACAAGAAATAAATTGCATGTCACTAT